>JZKD02S1757777.1:1431286-1444384 GCA_000966675.3 Picea glauca | reverse complement strand
CATAATGATGGAATATGATCATCAATGCAAGTTGGATCCCACAATGCCTCTCAAATACCCCTGTACGCGCTCTAGCACCCATATGGCTATTTTGGTCATCATAAATCTCTGCCCTATGATGATGTCCCAAAGTGGGGACATTACAATGGTCTAGTTAGCCAGTCTATTTGAGATAGAGAGGAGGAGGTTGTTCCAGGATATGGATTTAGTTGGTGCTCCTATGAGAGGAATGCCTAGGTAGTTGGACGAAAGGGAGCTCTTAGGGATGCCCAAGAGTTTGGAGATATGTGATTGAACTGCAACTGGAGTGTTGAAAAAGAAGAGCTTGGATTTGTTTAGGTTCAACGTCATGCCTGAGGCTTCTGTGAAGTCAGAGAGGATGGAGTTGATCTTGTTGGATTCGTGAGTAGTGGGGGAATTCATGAGAAGGATATCATCAACAAATTGGCTGTGTGAGGGGGCTGGCTGAATGTTGTGTAAGGGTAAGCCTTTGAGGGAGCCTTCTAGAACCGTTGATTTGATGTAGTGGCCCAAGACTACCGCCATGAGTACAAAAAGGAAGGGTGATAATGGATCCTCTTTCCGAATACCTTTGGAGGGAAAAAAAGGTCGGGAAGGGACTCCATTGAACAAGATAGAGAAAAAGGCCGAAGAGGTGAGGTTCAAAATCCAATTTACCCAATTTTGGTCAAAACCAAAGGAATTTAAGATAGCTCTAAGGTATTGTCAACTGGCTTTATCAAAAGCTTTTGAGAGATCAAGTTTGATTGACATACTTGGAGTTTTTGTTGATTTGAGAGAGTCGATCACCTCATGTGCTAAGATGACGCTATCCATAATTTGTCTTCCTTCGACGTAGCCAACTTGTTCCTTGGAAATGACATAGGGCAGTATTGGCTTGAGGTGAATTGCAATCACCTTGGTAATGATCTTGTCAATTACATTACATAAGAAAATGGGCCTAAACTGTTTTGGATTTGTGACTCTTTCCTCATTTGGAATGAGAGTGAGGAAGGTTGCGTTTAGAGCCTGGAGAACTTGGCTCGACGTTCATGATCCCTCTACGACCTCCAAAACTTCCTTCCTTACTATGTCCCAACAGTGATGGAAGAAGTCAATAGTGAAGCCATCTTGGCCTGGAGCTTTTCCTGGGAAAATAGCTCCTCTTCAATTTTGGTGTGCTCTCTAATCAGGTTGCCCTGTTCATTTTCCAGATGGGTTATTCTATTGCCATGTCGTCGGTGTATCATGGTTCTGTGGAAGAATTTTGTATTCTTTTCCCCCTCTTTGAGCCATTGCACCCTTGATTTATGCCTCCATAGTATCTATTTTTGTTTTCTTCTTTGCTCCAATTGCACTTCCAGTTCCTCCTCTTCCTTCATGAGCTCAACAGTCCGAGTCCCTGAGATAAAGGTACTTTGTATCTCAGCTAGTTTATTCTCTGTGTCCTTAATGCTTTGGAATATATTGCCAAAAGTGTTTCTGTTCCAGTATTTTAGTAGTTGCTTGAAATTTTTGAGCCTTTGTTGAAATCTGTACATTTTGGTGCCATGGTCTACTTCATCTTGAGCCCACCAAGTTTAAATTTAGGTGTTGCCTCTATTTCCAACTGGAGGGCGATTGGCTAGTGGTTAGAGCCCTCTTTGGGGAGAATTAGGCTTTCCATACAGAGGTCTCTTTCAATCAATTCCTCCATCACGAGAAAGTGATCTAGTCGGCAGGCTACATGCTGGTTTCCTAACCTACAGTTGGACCATGTGAAGGTGCCATTGCTGTTATCTATGTCTACTAACTTTAGTTTCTTAGGAAGAGTTTTGAACTTACCACTATCTTGCTCGAGTCTCTTGTTCCCGCCTGTTTTCTCCTCCAGTGACATGATCATGTTGAAGTCGCCTCCTAAGATCTAGTTGGGTGTGGTTGCCAGAGATTTTACTTGAGCTAGCCTTTCCATGAATTTGATTTTTTCTTGTTGTCCTTGGGGTCCATAGACGTTGGTGATGGTTCCCTCCTGATTCGAGCCTATTATTTCAAAGTGAGTTGATAAAGTGCCTATAGTAGAAAAGGGTCCACTAAGAGTAGTGTGGCTTGGGTTCCACAATATGGCTAAACCCCCTGAGGCTCCTGAGGAGTCCGTTTGGATGGAGTTGCAACCTTTCCATATGCGTTGAAAAATGGTTTCGGCTTCCATTCTTGCACATTTCGTTTCTTGTAACATTAGAATATCTGGGCTTTCAACTTTGATGCAGTCCCTGAGAATCCTTTGCTTGGATTTTCCGTTGAGTCCTCTGATGTTCCAATTGATAATCTTTATCATTATGAGGGTGGGTGTGGGTGGAGGTATCCCTCTGAGAGCTTATGTATCTGACTTGAGTTGATCATGAGATTGCCGGCTTCTTTTATTAGTTGGTGTACTGGTTTTCGTCCCCTCCTTTTGTTCTCACGTGGTATCTTTTTTGAGCCTGAGCTTGATTCGGTGGCTATGCCTAAGCATGTTGTGGATTCCGCTATTGAATCAAGAAAGACCTTGTGTACCTTTCTGAGTTGCTCTTCAGGAAGGGCTTGTAGATCCTTCTGATTAAGAGCTTCCTCAAGGTTTTCCAGGTCAATACCTGCTAGGTCTTGGGCGTCCACTTGCATTAGAGTATCTCCGTCTCCATCTCCTTTTTCGTCTGCATGGATCTCTTTATTCGGACCGGAAGAGGAGAGTATAGGGTTCTGGTCTTTGTTCTTCTGTAATCCTTCATGTGGATCCTGAATTTCCTCATCCTCTGGTAGTTGGCTCAGTATATCGTAAGCATTCCAGGTCAAGATCTTAGTTTTGGGGTCAGTTATTTGCCTTCGGGGGGGGGATTTTTCTTCCTTGTCTGGACCGTGGTGAAGCCATCTTTCTGCAGTTTTTGACTGGCTTTGGAAGCTTGCTAATTGAGTGGGCAGTCCTAGAACAGGTGGTTGTGTTCATGGCATTTTCTGCACCTGAAAGGGATGTGTTCGTAGTCAAGGGTTTCTAACCAGTCTTCATCCTGATACTCCAGCATTACTGCCCCTGGTAAAGCCTTAGCTATGTTCATATAAACACATATTCGGGCGTATGAGGTGTATTTCCGCTGCCTTGTGTCTTCTGAGGCTTTGACATATTGGTCGATTGTGTTGCCTATTCCCATGAGAATCTCCTCCAACCAAAACTCCTGTGGAAGGGAGTAGAGGCGGATCCAGACAGGTGCCATTGTGAAGTCCTCCTTGTCCAGGTTGAAGTGCTCTGTCCAGAATCTTAGGAATAGCTTTGCCGAGTTGTAGAAGTATGGGCCATTATCAAAGATGCGATCTCTATCTTCTGGGTTATATAATATGATTGTGAAGAAGCCTTTGGAGCTGAGATGAACTTCATAGTCACCTTTAGGGTTCCACCAGTGTTTGATCCATTTTTTCAAATCCCTTTCAGATGGCCAGAGTCCCAGAAATTTGTCGATGAGGGCATGTTCTTGCATAAACTGGGTATGTTCCCCTACCCTTGTTGAGCTTATAATGTATCTTGGGGACTTTTCCATTTGCGGGATGCATTTTCTAGGCTCCCATCCACGAGGTGCTTTTGGATGGGACGTGCTGGCTTCCATCTCCATTTCCTTGCTAAATCCCTGTTCTATGGAGAGGAGTTGTTCACGGATTTGTTGTGGAGGCTCAAACACCGGCCATTTGGCCCTTGTTCCTGATCTATCGTTGGCTGTGATGTTTCTATATGAGGGAGGTTTCCCCCCCTCTTCGGTGCTCATACTTGCGGGTCAGAGCTGGTGTCGGCTCATGCTGGATCTGTGCTAGTATGTTGTTGTGGCAGATCCTGAATCAATCATGCATCAACCCACATGGGCGTAGAGTTAGGGTTTCTCAGTCTCCTTCACCAATTATTTGATACTATTTGGATAAAATTCCTTGAGACACCATCATTTCCTTAATATTTTTCACCATCAAATATACGATTGTAAAACAAAAAAATATTTTATTCAATAATCAAATGGCCAATCCTTGTTCCTTATTACAATATGCATGGATTTTCTTATTTGTAAATTCTCATCTGCAATGAAGAAACCTTGCACCTACAACTATCCATTTCACAACTCTAGCTTTACAATCTCAAATTCACAGGTTATGTTGAATTCCTCTGTTTATCTATTCATCTTTGAGTCAATAACCATTTCTTGATTCATCTCATCTACCTCTAATATATCTCCTTTATTCAATTACATTCAATATACATGATGAAGGTAACGCAGGAGTGTCCCTAGTGTAGAAAGTTATCTTACACATCTCATTAGCTTTGGGTAATTTAAATGTTTCTTCCATAATGTTTTTGTAGATTTCATGTTGTTAGAATAGTCCTTACGATAATTGTTAGAGAAGAAGAGATAGCTACTACATAAAAAGAGACAACCTCTCATGTTTCTAGCTACAAAATAAATTGTTAATGAAATTATTGTGGAAGAATTACTTGGTCATAGAAGAGATAACAATAATAATCTAGTTCAAATTTGAAAATCATTCTTCTCATTGTGTCTCTAGTGGAATGATATGCACATAAAGAACTTATTTTATATATGTTTTATTTCGCAAAAGGTTAGAACTGACATATATAATTTTCATTTACTTAATTCTTTTTATTATTATTTAAGAGGGACAAATTTCAACTCCATATTAAATTTAAACACCGAATCATACATCTACCTAAACTGTAGAATGAGCCTCTCTATGCAATGACAAATGACCAACTAATGAGATCCATGATCCATAATGTAGAGACTTCCATCCCTAATAATAATTATCATTTTAATCCATTTGATTAAATGGGAGGATAGCAAAGCAAGTTTAGATTTAGAAAAATGTCCCACTCATAGTAGGAAAATAAAAAGTTCATGTATTACAAAGTTATTCCAAAATCATATATTGAATAAAAATATACAAAAAAAAATGACATCTTCTTACAAATTGAATAAAAAAATATAAAAAATGTCATCTTCTTACAAATTGAATAAAAAATGACAACTTCGTAAAGAAAGACACGTGAAATGTAACCATACAATGTGTTCACAGATTGAATACAAAAATATAAAAAAATGACATCTTCTTACAAATTGAATAAAAAATGACAACTTCTTAAAAGACATGTGAAATGTAACCATACAATGTGTGGGAATGACATCCGTGTCTCCTCCTTAAGTGAGAGAGCTTATCCAACATACGAACATGTTCACAATGACATTTAAGATGCCAAAACCGTTTTATTGTTTAATATTTAAATATTAATTTTTAACTTGAGAGCTTATCCAGCATCCAACATACGAACATGTTCGAAATGACATTTAAGATCCCAAAATTGATTTATTGTTTAATATTTAAATAGTAATTTATAACTTTACTGTATGTTCAAAATGACATTTAAAATCCCAAAAATGTTTTATTGTTTAATACTTAAATATTAATTTATAACTTTACCAAATTATTGTAACCACATTATTATATTTTAAAAATAAAACACTAATTTATTTTTCATGTCTTCTATGTGGTAAAGCAACTTATTATGTCTTTATAAGAAGAGTTATACTTATATTTTATATTTATAATGAAATGTTTTATTTTATATTTATAATGAAATGTTTTATTTTTTTCAATAAGTATGAAACTTTTTATTGGTCAATAAAATGATATAGGTCCATCTTAGCTTGTAATTTATTAAACATATAGAGAGATAAAATTCCTTGATGCACAATCATTTCCTTAAGTTTTTTACTATGAAATATAAGATTATAGAACATAAAATTATTTTATTCAATAATCAAATGACCAATTTTTGTTCACATATTACAATATGTATGAGTTTTCTTATTTGTAAATATCATCTGTAAATGGCCAATGTGAACCTTGAAAACATTGTTTAGGGCCTCAAAACGACCCTAGAAGTCAGGGACCCGATAACTAGGAAAAAATTGTCAAACTAGAAAACTACCAAAATGAGTCAGTTGGAATAGCTGGCAGGACAACGACATCCATATGGATCAATATGATCCCCCCTTAGGAAGCAATGGTCTCCATTGCGTTGAGTGCCCCCATCAGATGCAGAATTTTCTGTTGAATTTGGCCCCGAGTGAGCCACTTTCCTTAGTGCAAGAGTTGCCCTACTTTGACAGCTCAATAAAGATAGATCATTTGCTGGTGAGTACCCTTGACCCGTGTGTCCACAATATGATCGCTGGATTCTTGTTGCATGCAGTCAAGGTTGAGATCTATTGGTTTCAATTGTTCTGTTATCTCTCAAGTGTCCAACAATAGTGGGAAGTATTGTCGAAGGAGATCCATGTTGAACACTTGGTGCATGCCAAGGAAAGGGGGAATGTTGAACTCAAAACCATTGTCACCCACAAGCTTGGTGATGGTGTAAGGTATGTAATGGAGTGGGTGAAGCTTTCGATGGGGCCCTGTAAGTTGTTCTTTCTGCAAGTGTAACCACACTTTGTCTCTTACATGAAACTTATGTGGAACCCGATGTTTATCATGGGAATTCTTGTACTTGGCATTGGACTTCTGTAAAATATCTTGAACCTGTTGGCGGATGTGTTGGATCCTCTCAATGAATCGAGAGGCGTTGTCAGCTTCAGTTGGAGCAGGTGATGAATCGGCTAGGGTGGTTGCAAGAGGTAGTGCAACATCCATGGGACTCAATGGTTAGAATCCCAACCCAACCTGAAAGGGGTTGTGTCCAGTTGAGCTATGTAGGGCTCTATTATAGCTACGTTGAACATAGGGAAGACTCTCATCCCATGTGCGGGGGTGCTTGGATTTTCACATGCGAAGGATATCCACTATCATCTAATTGACGACCTCAGTTTGGCCATCTCTCTGGAGGTGGAAAGCAATGGACTTTGTGAGATTGGTGTCCAACAGTGACTAGAGGCTCGACCAGAATGTGCTGAGGAACTGACTATCCCAAAATGAGAAAATGGTTTGTGGGATTCCAAAATGTAACCAGACTCGTTCATAGAAGAGCTTGGCAACAACCTCTGTTGTGATGCTCTTCTTGGTGTCCAATATCGCCATCCTGGAAAAGAGATCAACAACCACAAAGACACAATCATTTCCCCTCTTTGTGGATGGAAGGCCTAACATGTAGTCTGTTGTTCCAGAGTTTATACTTAAGTCTTTAAGATATAAAGTCCAGGCATCCGAAAAAGTAAAGAAGGTTTAAAATATATAAAAAGAAAAAATAGCTCTTTAGGTAAGAAGCTATGGCTGATTTCTGAGTTGTTTTTGTCTAGCTTCAAATCATTCCTGGATGCTTATGTCTTGTTCAATGGCTTCCCATGAACGTTCAAGTTCAACCCAGGTGGTGGAAGTTTCTAAGATAGT
This sequence comes from Picea glauca, assembly GCA_000966675.3. Taxonomy (NCBI): domain Eukaryota; kingdom Viridiplantae; phylum Streptophyta; class Pinopsida; order Pinales; family Pinaceae; genus Picea; species Picea glauca. Next base: position 1,436,995 of record JZKD02S1757777.1, on the reverse strand, counting down.
ATTAAACAACGTGAAAGCAATGTTGGACTGATCTGTGAGCCTGGGTTCAATGTTGGGTTGTCTTGCCGCAGGTACAGTCATGGAGAAAAAGAAGGTTTAGAAGATTTGTTACTTGGTTTTCAAGGTTTGTTGTTTCTATTTTAGATTATATGTGACAAGTTCCCAAATTTGAATTAAAAATGTAACAATTTCAGAGGTCGTTTCTCGTATCTGAGTTAAATTGAAAATAATGAATATGATGAAAGAAAACATAAAGCTGTTCAAACAACATGAGGCATCAATCATGGAAGAATCTCACTTTGTGATAGAAGAAGAAAATAGATGAATAACCTTTAATGAAGCATAAAATATGGTGATCTAAATAGTTCACAGGTCTTGTGTCTGTTGATAGCAAACACATAGGAAAATATGTAAAACAATTAGATGACTAAAGAACAAATAACCACAGTAGATGTTGTACTAAGTTGTATTTAAACATTCATCAAAGATATATAATAAATGATGTTGAATATGAAGAAACAAAAGAGCACATAACTCGGGTTTGACGGAATATGGAGTCTCCAATTTGCATTTGTATTAATTCTAGTAAAGGAGAAATTTCTCTGCTACAATCAACCAAGAAAAATCCTTCTTTAAGTTTTTTGAAATTATATTTATACAAAGGTTCTCAACCCTAGACGGTTGGAACTTTCATTACTCCTAGATATTTAATGGTTACAAAAAATAAAGACTTGAACCGTTGCACTGGTTTCTTCCGTATCTTCTTACATACATTGGTATAACGAGCAACATGTATCATTTCATCATTTCTTTGAAGTACTTGCTTCACTTGGCTCAAAACATTCGACACACTTCCTTATAAACTGCGCTAATATTTGTGGAGGCTCTGACGCATCCTTTGCTTCAAACAGATACAACTTCCTTTGAATTTTCGACATCCTGTCCTCAATCCTTTTATCCTCAAATTTTACTACTTGTAACTGTAAGTTTGGCTTCAAAGCCATTTGTCCATTTTTGTAACATTGGCTTATATCAGTTGTGAAATTTCAATCTAGGCCTCATTCAAGCTCTCTTTTAGAGTCAGTCGATGTATTATAGCATTGATTTGTCCAGGTAGTCCAGGCGATTTGCCCTTTCCAATGTCTAGCAATTTTTTATCTAACAAATTGAAAAGTATCTTCACATTCTTCCTTTATCTCTTTGGCCATTTTCATACCTTCAGATATATTGGCCTCCCATACCTTCATCGTGACATCACCCCTGATCTATTCAACAACAATTAATTTAGGAGTTACTAGTACCTCTTCTTTAGCCGAAAATATGACTGCCTTTTGGAAAGTGGCCCAGGCTGCTGTAACCTCTTTTTCTTTGAAGGAAATGTCTACAATTATTGAATTACATCCCAAAAATGGTTTTGAATGATCTCTATTTTAGAAAACAGGTTTTTTTGTTCTACCTCTAGCTTTTGGTGCACTTCCAATGCCTGGGCTTGGAATATTGTTATATTTACCACCTAGATTTCAGTAGAACTCAATTTGTCTTGCAACTGCTTTACTAATTCCTCTTTCTGAATGACCTGCCCTTGAATTGCTTGCATCTTCTTGTACATTTCATCTAGACTAGACTTGAGCATTTGAATCTCCTGTTTGTCATTAGCTCTGGCCTGTTGCAGTCCTTTATTTATCTTATCTCTAATATTTTTCTCTGTATTTCTTATTTGACTTTGCAGCGGGTCTATCATTTGATTCCTTTGCTTAATCCTTTCTTTCAATTTATCGAGTGAAAAAAAATTGGCTGTTGTGAAAGGTCCTAAAGAGCCTTCTACCTATGTAGCAAAATCCTCGTCCTCTAGATTTTGTCCATCAACAAGTACCTTGTGCTTTTTTACCATTGTACCTTATTTCGGGTGCATTTCTTGTTTCACTACAAACTTTCTCTTCCTACTGAAAAAGAAGTCGGAGGAAGGTATTTCTTCAATAGAGATTGGGGTAAGATCGCTTATGTACATAATGAAATGGGTAGGGCTTTTCCTCCCAAATAGTCTACATAACATCATTGCTATATAGAACATATATTCATTTAACGATGTTGTGGAATAAATGGCATGGGTATTAGCTCTAAATTTTGTTGGAATTCCCCACCATCCTTTGACTATATCTAGATAGGTTTGGTCAAATTATGTACACTCCTTTTGTTGAAACTCTTCTACAAATTTGACATTATAAATATATTTAGAATTAGGGGATAACTTGTACATTAATTGAATGTGTTCTGGATTGAATGAGCTGACGACGACCTTTTGATATTTCATGATGTTCATGGTCTGGACATCGGTGTTCATCAGAGCCCTATTTATCATGTCATTGTATGGCATGAGCTTCATCCATGTAGCTACTTTATGGATATCAGCCTCTGCTATATCTCTGAGTTTATTTTCAGTCTTATCAGTCCTTTCATTTCCAAAATCATTTGGGCAATTCTTAACCTCATGCTCCAAGATTTCAAAATTTTTCATCCAGGACCTGACCGAATCTACAACATGTGGTGTGGTATTAGATATAACATCTGAGTTCAGATTTGAGCTTTCACCGACATCATCACTCTTTTTTTGAGTTTTCTTGGGTGCCATGATACTTGTGATAAAAGCGAGTAGTTTTTACAGAAAAGAAGGCATAATCTCTCTCAGATACAACTTGCTAATTTGTTGAAAGTGACAAAGAAATTTGAATTGGAAACCTTTATTTGCCTTCAGCCTACCTTAATTAGACTATGCTTCTATGGGTGATAAATTCATTTTCCTTAACGAGGAGAGTACAACTGGAGATACGCATCTTACACTATAATGTATTTCATTAATCTATTACACATGCTGCCAAATTTCGACGATTCAAAACTGAGAGTTTGAATGAAATGTCTTTGAAAAATCTCAAAAAGTGAAAATGTGAAAAAACTATTTATATCATTAACCTTTGTTTTGATGTTAAGTTAATCACACTTAAGTGTTGAATACTTTTGAGACTTCATATTTTGGGGTTTTTTGAGTGAGATGAGTGATAATTCTCCGATTTAAAAAAATGCGACTGATTAACAAGATATTAAGTATGTTTAAAATTTAATTAATCGTGATTAAACTAGATTTCGGGACTTAGGCATCGGTATTTTGAGCCGTCGCTTGAGTTGAGATTCTCGAAAATGAAAATATGATAAGGTTATATTACCTTTGAATGTTTTTAATTATTCTTATTAACTTTGTTTAACTTCTTTTAAAATTACTTTTTGTGACTTCAGTATCGGGACTTTGGGGTTGTTGTTAAATTTCAAACTGTGTAAATCGTAGAGCCAAAAAACCTGAATCTTAAGCCAAGATTTTAACATTTTGACCACTTTTCAAAACCAAGAGTGGCTCCATAATAATTTTTTATTTATTTTAGTTTAAGGTTTTTAGGAAAAATAAAGTTTGTTTCAGGATAGCCTCCATCTAGGGATCTCGTCTCCTTACGGGATGAGAAGAACAAGTAGACCAAGTGACTTCATTGGGTGAATGGATTCATTATTGCAGTTTTGTGAAACACATTCTAGAGAAAACATAAAACAGGGCTTTAATATTTCATCTTTAACTTTGAAAACTCTTCAAAACTAAAACATTCTTTGATCTCGAGTTGGGCTTAAAACAGTTTTTTTTTTCCAAAACTGACCTCAGATTTGTATAAGGTAATCAAAACAACCTTAAACCTTCTACCAGGTTTTATTTGATCTTGTTCACATCAAGGTCAAGTAATTGCAATGTTTTAAGTTAGAGGATCCCATAAGCTTAGAATGTAGATATAGCTGAAAAGGGAAGTAGTTACCAGAGCATCTTATAATTCACCTATAATATCCTATCAGATATGTAGACATTGCTTCACTGCCAGCGAGCTTGTTTAGTAACACGATGAAGTTATCATATTCCCACATTGAATTTCCTTTTACCACTTCAATTAATATTTTATCATTTAAATGATGAGAAGAGGGAAATCATATAATGAGTTTCCTTTCATAATCTCTTTGGACTAGATGGGGGCAATCATTTAAATGAATTTCCTTTCACCATCTGTCTCTTTTTTTTTTTTTTTCAAATGAAGTGGGGGAAATAAATCGGCATGCAATATACCCAGGAAAATATCTATTTATAATTTAACAATAGAGGTCTGGTAACTCACTTTAATTTCTCTGGACTAATCCTCTCCTGACCTTCAAACATCTTTGGCTTCAGGGGGATTCTTAAGGGGAATTCTTATTATATTTTTCAGAGATTTTCCTTGAGTGAAACCAACCAGTTTATTCCTGTTAGAATGACTAAGAGATCTAGGAATATCCTAGACATACTTCTGTTTCAGCTAAAGTTAGAGGAACTATGAAATTTTTACCTGTTCTCATTTTTGAAGGTTAGTTTACGAGTTTCCAAAGTTAAGGTGATAGATTTCTTCTCTTATGAAGCTTATGGGAATATATCAAGGACCAAGTGAGGAGAAAGCTTGATCATGGACAAGGGAAAAGCAAGGGGTTTCAGATATTTTATTGTGGGTACAGTTACTCTTATCAAGCTTCTTATTCAACTCAAAACTTTTCCTTACATTCTCTTTATTGCTTATTTTTCATATATATATCTATATCTTTTTATTTTTTATTTTAAATCAAAAGTTGATTTTCGTTTCTCTGATTAAAATTTTAGTGTTAATATTTAGTAAACATGAGATTATTGTCTTACTCGTTTACATCCCCTGGGATATTTTAACCCGAGTTTTTAAGACAAAAATTCATACCTCAACAATTTTTATACGTCTAGCCAAATAGATTGTTATTCCATTACCTTTTTTCGGGAGACATTTAATGTGAGTATCCATACATGTCACCTTTTTTATGTTTCTAGTCTCTTGGATTATTAGCAAGTCTCCTGCAATAAGATAATCATGATAGCTATCAGGTACTCTAGTAGATTGGAAACCTTCTTATTGCAATTTTTTACCTATTTTATATATATTTTTGTTTTGTTTTAAACCGACATTTTATATTTACAATAATAAATAAAGACTTACCGAAAGAAATATAACTATAAAAAAAACATGAAAACAAAACAATATGTACAATGAGAGTTCAAAAACATATTACTGCATAAAATGACTAAGGTACCTCTCGTTGATACGGGCTGTAAGAATCTTTTCATCGAGGTTTTCTAATAGAAATGCATTCTTTCCCTCAGAGGCTATAGTTTTGTATGATCTGCACCATATCTAATAAAACATACCATGTTTACCAGCATCTTCCTTCCTGCCTTCCAATTTTAGGACCAAATCACCAGGGAGGAATTCTATGTCTTTAACTTTTGGGTCAAATAAGGCTTTCATATTATCTTGATACCTTTGTAGCTTTTCATCTACTTCCGCCCTATTTTTCTAAGCTTCAATTAGTTGATTTATCCTCCTGGTAATGTCATTTGGTTCTTCTTGTGGGTCTTTCCAGAGTTTCATTACTGGTAGCACTAGATTTATTGGTAAAATGACGTCAGTTCCATATACCATCCGAAATGGAGACATTCTAATTGACCTTTTTGTGCCTATCTGTTAAGCCCTAATATTGGCTCATTACCCCTTAATTGGGGCATATTATATTAGTAATGTTATTTTATTTATGTCGTCTTTAGGCCATTAGTTGTAATTATACCTCCTAGTC
>JZKD02S1757777.1:1388767-1407754 GCA_000966675.3 Picea glauca | reverse complement strand
AAAAGGAGGTTTCCCCCTCGAAGAGGCTTATTATCTGAAATTATCTCTTTTTCAAGGCGTTGAGTACTTTTCCTGAGGTTTTTCTATGTTATATTGATGTTTGGTTCTTAACACTATCCTGTTAGCCCACAAAGCATACTTTAAATGAACATGCCATGCTTTCTTATTTTTTGTTAGTAATTTCTTAATTATAGTGATCATGATTTTGTTAGATGAATCGGCTAACCCATTTCCTTGTGGATAATAGGTCGTGGAGTGTCCTAGCACAATATTATATTTTTTGCAAAATCTTATCATGGACATGGAATTGAAGGCCTGAGCATTATCAGTCACTATTTTTCAGGGACAACCAAATCTTGATAGGGTATTCTCCTCCAGAAAGTTGATCACTACTGCGTCAGTTGCATTTCGTGTAGGAATAACTTCCACCCATTTAGAGAAATAGTCTGTTGTGGTTAGAATCCATTTGGGTTGAGCACTTGAGTGTGGATGAATTTATCCAATAAAATCAAAACCCCATTGCTGAAATGGAGCTTCAGTTTTAACTGGAACTAAAGGTAATGCCGAGACTTTCTACTTGCCTATAAACCACTGACAAGGATTACAAGTTCAGACTTTAGTATTTACATCAGTGAATAATTTCGGCAAGTAATACCTGGCTCTTAGGATTTTATAGGCCGTTTCTCTCCAAGAATGGTGTCCTCCACACATTCCTTCATGGAATTGCTCTATAACCTTTTTTGTTTTAGATTCTACTAAGAATCTTAGCAAGAAACCCAGGGGATATTTCCAATACAATTGACCATCTATAATGCAATATTTTACAGCATGTAATTTCAATGTCCTAGATTTAGATGATGTTTAGTTCATTGGGACATCGGAGGGTCAATAAATAAGAAACAATGTCGCGGTACCAAATTGAAGAAGATAATTTTTCTAGAATTTTGGTTGTGTGAACAGGGACATCGAGTTCATCTATCTCTAAGAATACTTTGTTTTCTTGCAGATGATTTATTCTAAGTGATTTCAGATTTGATTCAACCAACAATTTATCCAAACCTTGACCTTTGATAAGTTTAGTTAGTTTGACTTCTAGGTAGAACTCTTGAATTTTGGCTAACCATCTGCCTCTCCATCCATCACTGTCAAGTTGAACCAGTATATATTTAACAGAACTAGTAGGCACATAAGAAATGATATTTGAATGAAGTACGTAAGTTCTGAAAGATTTGAGAGATTTCACCATTTTATAATCTTGTTTTTCCAATATGTCATATTTTAGCTCAGCGTCTCTGAGACTTTTACTAAAAAATGCAATGGGCTTCTCAAAACCCTCGTCATTTTTCTGTAACAATTCAGTTACAATAGTATGCTCAGAAGAAAATGAAAAAATAAAAAACTCTTTCAAATAATCAGGACTCTCCATTACTGGTGCTTCACCTTTGACCTTTTTAATGTTTTCTAATGATGCCTTAGCTTCATTTTTCCACATTACCTCGCTATAGTTTTTAAGCATATCTATAATCAACTTTACGATTTCAGTAAAATTTGGAATGAATCTTCTCAAAAAATATGTTTTCCCTAAAAATTATTGAATTTATTTCCTATTCCTTGGAATATTAATAGTATCTATTGCTTCAATCATTTTTGGGTCAATTTTAATTCCATCCCTAGACACTATATGGCCCAAGATTTTACCTTCGTGCATTGCAAAATTATATTTCTTGGGATTAAGAGACAAACCAAATTTGAGACAATTTTCGAAAGTTTGTTTGAGGTGTACTAGATGTTCTGCATCAGATTTAGAAAAAATAGTTAGATCGTCAAGGTAAATAAAAAAAAACTTATCTCTTTCATTGACAAAGGTGTTGTCCATTTCTCGTTGGAAAAGTGCTCCTTCATTCATTAAACCAAAAGGCATTTTGTCATACATAAAGGTACCCCAAGGGGTAGTGGACATAGTTTTTTCTTTATCATCTTGATGGACTGCAATTTGAGTGTAGCCTGAAAAACCATCAATCATAGACATTTTGTTAACTCCTACTACTTTCTTTAAAACGTAATCCATTTTAGGCAATGGATAATTGTCTTTGAGTGATGATCTGTTTAGGTTCCTGAAATATATACACAGTCTGATTTCGTCATTTTTCCTTCTTATTGGGAATAAATTAGCTACCCACTTGAAGTATCTTAGTGGGACAATGATCTTGGAGTCCATAAGTTTTTTCACTTCTTTCTCTATCACCGGAAGTAATATAGGGTTAATATGTCTGAGGTTTTGCCTAAAAGGTTTGAAACATTATTTCAGAGGAATTTTGTGTTCCATTATAGTAGTGTCATAAGTTCTCAATTCATCATAGGACCAAGCAAAAACATCTTTATATTGTTTAAGCAACTCAACATACTTACTTTTTATTTAAGGAGGCAGGTACTTTGATAATTTTACCAACCTAGGATTTTCTTTGGTACCTATATCACAATCTTCAACCTCTTCTTATTGAGGCTGTAAAGTAGACTTCACAGGGATATCGTCATGATTAAATAACCTTTCTAAGGGTATCAGGATTTTGGGCATTTGATTATTTTTTAAAATAATCATATGATGATTAGCAATCTCATCTTGAAACTCTTGGGGATCTTCCCCTTCTTGCATGATCCAAGCGAGATCATTTTGGTTTTCTTGGTCTACATGTGTTTCGGAAAAATCATCTACCATTTATAAAAATTTATTGATTTGTTCATCATCCTCGAAAACCTGCCAATGTTGTATGTTATTCGGTATGGAAGGTCTGTGCATCATATCTATATGGTATTTAAGTTTAAAATTGTTGGAGGTGCAAAGGTTGAGGCCGCTTTAGCCAGTGAATCAACTTGTTGATTTTCAGTCCTAGGAATGAAATGGACATTAACTGATGAGAAAAAGTTATCAATTAGATCCCAGGTACAGTTTCTATAATATCTCAAACTTGGGTGATTAGCCTAGTACTAATGATTAACTTGTTTTATGATCAGCTCAACATCACCATAGACTTCTAAGTTCTTAATTTTTAATTTTCTAGCAGCTTCTAATCCTAGAACTAGAGCCTCATATTCACATACATTGTTAGTATAATCTATGTCCCACTGTAATCTATAAGAAAAAGGTATAATGAACTCGTCATTGGGTGCCACAAAAAGAACTCTAGCTCCTTCTCCTTCACAAGATCAAGCACCATCAAAATAAATTTTCCAAACTCCGGAACTATATACATCTTTATTTATTTTTTGTTCTTTTTCTTTTTCTTTTTCTATACAACTTTATTATATACAAACATCAATATCATCATCAACAGATAGAATATAATTCCCTAAATACTGATCAACAATATAAATAGGGTAGTTCTCTTATTTCAATGGATCACTTACTGTGAACGCCAACCTCGTCTCTTTGTATAAGCGTGTGAATTGTCCCTTGAAGATTGGAATTGTGGCGTACATCATATCCAATTGAAGGGATATTCCAATATTAGTGCCCCAAGACCTGGATAAAAGCATGCCATAATTTGGGGGTAGGTCAGTGACAACTACATCCATAAGAACGCTTTTCACAGGAACCTGAGCAAGATTAATGACTAGATCTTTTATCATACCCACACATTTTACTTTTCTTGAATCAAAAGAATATAAGTCTCGGTATGGTCAAGTGATTTTGAGACCCAATCTGTCCATAATACCTTTGGGCTTCACGTTGTGAGAGGATCCTGAATCTAACATGTAGTTATGAAGAAGACTATTGTGCATAGTTAAGGTAATATAAAAAGGAGTGATGGTATCTCTGGCACCTTCAAAGTGTGGACCAAATATTATATTTGGTTTATCGTCTTCCAAGTTTATAACATCATCCTGACTTTCAATCTTTGAAAAATTTATCAATTTGTTTCCTATATGCAGGGTGTTTTGCTAGTTTGACCAAAGGAATAGGGATTTTGATTTTATTGATTTCGTTTTCTAGACTGAAACTTCCTATAGTCTTATCAAATTCAGTGGTTTGGGCTTCTATTCCTTTCTTTTTCATTTTTATTTTTTTGTGAGGTTTTTGTTTCAACCACATGAACCTTCTCTTTTCATGTGTTGTTGGCTGGTGTTTCTGCTGGCTTTGTCTTGGTAGACTGTGTGTCAGCAGTATTGATTTTAACAGTCTTCTTTTCAACATCTTTTGAAGCTGCCTCGTCTGTTTCCCCCCTTGGAAAATTTTTATTTACTAGGGTGGTTGTGACATTCCTGTTTTTAGGCCTTAGATTGTACTTCTGGTGGAGTTCAGCCATTATATCATTAGTGATTCCTTAATAAGCTGAATTTTTTGTGATATTGTTGTTCTTGTTATTTTCAGATCTGTATTCTGTAATTAAGGATTTTTCATAATCTTGTCTTGTCAAATAAGGTTTTCGACAGTCATCGCCAAGATTACCTATGTCTTCTTCCAACTCCTCAAAATATTGCATGTCTTCTCCTATAAAATTTTCATTTTTGAAGGGGGCTTGAATCTTTTGGTCCTCATTCTTAATTTGTCTTTGTTGGGTTTGAGGGTTAGGATTCCTTCATCATTTCTAGGGAAATGATCATTTTTTGATTGATCCAATTCCATTCTTTAGATCTTATTAAAAAAATCTTTAATTATTCTCGCCATATCATACATCTTGTCTTCCAAAGACCTCCCAGATCCAGAGGGTCCCACTTGGTCTCTGTACTATCTGGTTTCCTTATTTCCTGTTTCGAATTTTGTTTTTAACTTTCCTGATGCCATCATGTTTGAATCAATTTCTAAAGCATCATCCTACATTTTAGTGAGATCTACAGATCTCCTTTCCTTCAACAATAGAGCAAAATCAAGATTGAAATCCCCAAGAAAAGTTACTTTCGCTGCAGGTTGAGAAGGTTTAACCTCAACTAGAATTTTATTATACAATTTATTAAACATTTGGCTAAACTCTAGAATTGGTTATGAATTTTTCTTTCTTAGAGCCCCAAACTTGGTTAGATAGTAAAGATGATATTTCCTTTCTCCCCATTGTCTGATAAAATCATTTTCCAACTCATCGTATGATCCTATTGATCCTGCTGCTAAACCTCAGAACCAGGTTCTCACCTATCCTTCAAAGGTTTGAACTAAGAGTCTCGAATAAACATCCTCATGTTCAATACCAATGATGTCAGCGAATTGATCAAATAAATTGATGTGTTCAACAAAAGTCAAGTCTCCCTCCCTAGTGAAGTTCGACAGATTTTTCATATAATTTTTAGGTAGGTCATGGAGGGGAACTGGGAGAACTAGAGGGGAATATCTAGAAGCTACCTTAGAAAACATTCTAGGAGGTGGAGGTGGTCCTTGACTGGATCCTCCTCCTCTTGCACCTCTGGCTCCACCTACTCTGGCCGCAGCCATTGAAAATTTAGGAGATGAAACCTGGAGATTATAAGGGGGAATTTTAAAGGGGTGTGGTAACCCTTCTGTTGTGTCTAGAAAGGGTGAGAAAGTTTTGGGAAACTGATTGTCAAGAGACATGAAACTTGAAAAAGAGGGACTTGGAAAATGGGGACTGTTTTCTTCGGACTCACAAGGCGTATATACAGGAGAACCAACAGGAGTCGAGTCAAAGTAAACAATATATTCTTTAGAGTTCTGAGAGATTGGAAACTGAACTTTGGGAAGTGAAGAAATGTCAATCGAGGTGAGAAGTGAGATAAATATTTTTCCTTTATTGGTAAAATAAACAGTTGAAAAATTCTCTGATTTAAATTTGGGTAAGATCAAGCCAGACCCTAGGATTTCGATTCTATCAATGGATGGTTCTCCACAAAAGAGTGGGGCATTAGTCCTTTCAAGTAGGTCCTTAGTATTTGACTGTGTGAATTTAGGTTGATAAATCTTACTCGTCGATGAAGCGGTCTGTTTAAGTTATCTTCTTGATTTCAAAATTTTTTCTAGGTCGGATACAGGCGAAGTTTGCTTGTTATCTGGATTGTTTCTGGTATTCTTTCAGTCAGAAGCCAATTTATTAATTGTGGAGTTACCAAGTGAAAGATAAAAAAAATCCTTATAAAGTATTTCAATCTTTGTTCACCATCAAGGAAATAAATTATCAATGTCATTCTTCCTAGGGAAAAATAACTTTGCTTCTTCATTCCTCGGATATGACACCCAAAACATGGTGTTCTAGAGTTTATACTTAAGGATTTAGGGTATAAAGTCTAGGCATCCGAAAAAGTAAATAAGGTTTAAAATGTATAAAAAGAAAAAAATATCTCTTTAGGTAAGAAGCTATGGCTGATTTATGAGTTGTCTTTGTCTAGCTTGAAATTGTTCCTAGATACTTATGTCCTATTCAATGGTTGCCCCTAAACATTCAAGTTCAACCCAGGTGGTGGAAGTTTCTAAGATAGTATTAAACAACGTTAAAGAAATGTTGGTCTAATCTGTGAGCCCGGGTTCATTGTTGGGTTGTCTTGCAACGGGTACAATCATGGATAAAAACAAGGTTTAGAAGATTTGTTGCTTGGTTTTCAAGGTTTGTTGTTTCTATTTTAGACTATATGAGAGAAATTCCCAAATTTGAATTAATAATGTAACAATTTTAGAGGTCATTTCCTATATCTGAGTTAAATTGAAAATAATGAATATGATGAAAGAAAACATAAAGCTGTTCAAACAATGTGAGGCATCAATCATGGAAGAATCTCACTTTGTGATAGAATAAGAAAATAAATGAATAACATTTATTGAAGTGTAAAGTATGGTGATCTAAATAGTTCACAAGTCTTGTGTCTGGTGATAGCAAACACAGAGGCAAAATCTATAAAAAAATTATACAACTAAAGAAAAAATAACCACAATAGATGTTGTACTAAGTTGTAGTTAAACATTCATCAAAGATATATAAGAAATGATGTTGAATATGAAGAAACAAAAGAACACATAAGTCAGGTTTCATGGAATATGGAGTCTCTGGTTTGCATTTGTATTAATTCTAGTAAAGAAGAAATTTTTGTACTACAATCGGCTAGGAAAACACCTTCTCTAAGTTTTTTGAAATTATATTTATACAAATGTTCTCAACCCTAGACAGTTGGAACTTTCCTTACTCCTATATATTTAACGGTTACAAAAAACAAAGAGTTGAACCATTCCATTGGTTTCTTCCCTATATTCTTACATACATCAGTATAACGAGAAGCATGTATTGTTTCATCATTTGTTTGAAGTACTTTCTTCACTTGGCTCAAAACATTCAACACACATCCTTATAAACTGCACTAATCTTTGTGGAGTCTCTGATGCATCCTTTGCTTCAAACAGATACAACTTTCTCTAAATTTTCGGCATCTTGTCCTCAATCCTTTTATCCTCAAATTTTACTGCTTGTAACTGTAAGTTTGGCTTCAACAACCATTTGTCCATTTCTGCAACATTGACCTGTATCAACTGTGAAATTTCAATCTGGGCCTCATTCAAGATCTCTTTTAGGTTCAATTGATGTCTTATAACATTGATCTGTCCAAGTACTCTAGGGAAGTCGCCCTTTCCAATGTCTGGCAATTTTTTATGTAACAAATCGAAAGTCTCTTCACAATCTTCCTTTATCTCTTTGGCCATTTTTCCACCTTCAGATATATTGGCCTCCCATACCTTTAACATGATATCACCCCTGATCTGTTTAGCGACAATTAATTTAGGAGTTATTGGTACCTCTTCTTTAGCCGAAAATATGACTGCCTTTTGGAAAGTGGCCTGGGTTGGTGTAGCCTCTTTTTCTTTGAAAGAAATGTTCTCCAATGATTGAATTGCATCCCAAAGATGGTTTTGAATGATCTCTACTTTAGAAAATAGGCTTTGTTGTTCTGCCTCTAGCTTCTGGTGCACTTCCAATCCCTAGGCTTGGAATATCGTTATATTTACCACCTGGCTTTCAGTAGAACTTAATTTATTTTGCAATTGATTTACTAATTCCTCTTGTTGAATGACCTACCCTTGAATTGCTTTCATCTTCTTTTACATTTCATCTAGACTAGACTTGAGCATTTGAATCTCCTGTTTGTCAGCAACTCTAGCCTATTCCAGTCCTTTATTTATCTCATCTCTAATAATTTTCTCTGTATTTCTTATTTGAATTTGCAGTTGGGATATACTTTGATTCCTTTTCTTAAGCCTTGCTTTCAAGTTATCAACTGAAAACAAATTGGCTGTTGTGAAAGCTCCTAAAGAGCCTGCTACCTCTGTAGAAAAATCCTTGTCCTCTAGATTTTTTCCATCAACAAGTACCCTGTGCTTTTTTACCATTGTACCTTCTTTCAGGTGCATTTCTCATTTCACTACAACCTTCCTCTTCCTATTGAAAAAGAAGTCCGAGGAAGGTATTTCTTGAATAGAGATTGGGATAAGATCACTTATGTACATAACTTAAATATGGGGAGTCCCAAAATTTGTCTTTAAAGGAGTCAATGTTGTGATAGGGTTTCTTAACTCTGTGGATTGTGTTTCTCCTACTGTTTTGGGGATATCGGTAGGAATAGTTGACCATAAAGGAGGAATCACTTGATCCAACTTTAAAGGTGTCTCAGATTTAAACTCTGTTTCAGACTCTGGATGTTCTATCTATGAAGTTTTTGATCTTTGTGAAGGCACTTCAGAATTCTTTGGGTTTTCCTCTGTAGTCCTTTTATCCAAAGACTTTAGTTCAAAAATTGAAGGTATACTTTATTGTTCAAAAGGAGGGGTTGTCGATTTTCCCTGAAGTATATTTGGAAACCCAACTCGTCTATGCTTGTGGAAAGAAAGAAAGTTGGCCCGTAGTTCAAGGGGTAATGCCTGGAATTTTTCTAATATCTTCTCATAGGCTCTGGATCCTTTAAATATGTCGTCACAGGGGGAGTCTTCATGCTCATATGTTTTCATATTGCAATGAGATAGATGATTTCCCACAATTTGATATGGATAATTTCTTCTTATTTCAACATCTACCAGTTTAATGTCTTCAAGTGTTGCAACTTCTACCTTGGAATGGCTAAAGTTTAGCATTGAAAACCTCCCAATCTGTACAGGAAAAGTTGGCCATAATTTCTTATGAACTGCTTTTAAATATTTGCCAATGCCTCCTATTATTATTTGATAAGATACTTCTCTGCACACCATTCTATCAGGAAGAAACTTTGGGAAATGATGAGGGGGAGTTGAACATCCGAAGACTCTAACATAAGAGAAATTCTCTTCGATAAACCAATCTACAAATGTTTTGAGGTTTCCCATGATTTTCTCCGAAATCCGAGGGAGTGGGTATCCATACAATATTTGGTGCATAGGAATAACTACATAGTGATAGATTTCATAAAAGAAATCTTTTTTCTTTTTCTTCCCATATTTTAGAGTGATAGAAATGGATGGGTTTTTCACAGGTTGGATTCTAGCTCCAATTCATCAATGGGAAAGGGGTCATATAACATATAGCATCCATGAAATATGATTCCATGTAAAACGATGTTGGTTGGCCTTTTGACTTTTCCATTTGGTACTCAACAATCTCCCTGGTTAGGTTATCTGATAGAATATTACCCCAGTTGAAAGTGTAGCCCTGAGCTACCTCGTGTATAATTGGCACCTGGATTTTCCTCCCAAATAGTCTACATAACAACATTTCTATATAGACCATTTATTGATTTAACATTGTTGTGGCATAAACGCCATGGGTATCAGCTCTAAATTTTGTTGTAATTCCCCACCATCCTTTGATTATATCTCGATAGGTTTGGTCAAATTTTGTACGATCCTTTCGTTTAAACTCTGCTACGAATTCAACATTATAAATATATTTAGAAATAGGGGATAGCTTGTACATTACTTGAATGTGTTCTGGCCTGAATGAGCCGACAACACCCGTTTGATGGTTCATGATGCTCCTGGTCTGCACATCGTTGTTCATCAGAGCCCAGTTTATCATGTCATTGTATGGCATGAGCTTCATCTGTGTAGCTACTTTATGGAGCTCGACCTCTACTATATATTTGAGTTTATTTTTAGTCTTATCAGTCCTTTTGTTTCCAAAATCATCTAGGCAATTCTTAACGTCATGCTCCAAGATTTCAAAAATATGCATCCAAGACCTGATTGAATCTACATCATGTGGTGTGGTATCAGATAGAACATATGATTTCGTATTTGAGATTTCACTGGCATCATCACTCTTTTTTTTCATTTTCCTGGGTGCCATGATACCTGTGATAAAAAGTGAGTAGTTGTTACAGAAAAGAAGGTGTAATCTTTCTCAGATACAAATTGCTAATTTGATGAAAGTGAGAAAGCAATTTGAATCAGAAACCTTTATTCGCCTTTAGCCTGCCTTAATTAGACTGTGCTTCTACGGGAAATAAATTCATTTTCCTTAATGAGGAGAGTATAACTAGATATACATGTCTTACACTATAAGATATTTCATTAATCTATAATAAATGCTGCCAAATTTCAGTGATTCGAAACCGGGAGTTCGAATGAAATGTCTTTGAAAATCCCAAAAAGCAAAAATGTGAAAAACCAATTTATATCATTAACCTTTGTTTTGATGTTAAGTTAATCACACTTAAGCACTTAATACTTTCAGGACTTCATGTTTCAGGGTTTTTTGAGTGATATGAGTGATAATTCTCTGATTTAAAAAAACGCGACTGATTAACAAGATATTAAGTATGTTTAAAATTTAATTAATCGCGATTAAACTGGATTTCGAGACTTAGGCATTAGGATTTTGAGGTGTCACTTGAGTTGAGATTCCTGAAAATGAAAATATAATAAGCTTATATTACCATTGAAAGTTTTTAATTATTCTTATTAACTTTCTTTAACTTGTTTTAAAATTACTTTTCGTGACTTCGGTATTGGGACTTTGGGGTTATTGTTAAATATCAAACTGCGTAAATTGCAAAGCCCCAAAACCCAAAGCTTAAGCTAAGATTTTAACATTTTGACCCCTTTTGAAAACCAAGGGTGGCTCCATAATCAAATTTGTTTTATTTTAGTTTAAGGGTTTTAGGAAAAATAAAGTTTGTTTCAACATAGTCCATTGAGATGGATTCCCATTACCTGTCAGGAGTAGGAAGGGGGGTGTACAAACTTTTTTTCTTAGTGGTTGGTTTCACAATAGTGAAAGAAATGTAGGACCTAATATACTTGTTGACATCATGTTGGAGTTTTGGCCAGTAGAAATTTTTCCAAGTTGACCCTTGACCCTGTCCATGCTAAAGGAAATTTTTTCCAAGTTGACATATAGCTTGTGCTACCACAGGTTGTGTAGAACCTGCTGAATATGTTGCAAGTGTTCCACCCATGTCTTTCTATAAATGAGCATGTAATCTAGATACACCACTACAAAAGTATTGGTGAAAGGTCGTAGGATATCATCCATCATCCTCATGAAATTTGTTAGAGCATTTGTCAAACAACCGGGCATGACCAACCATTCAAAAAGACCTTATTTTGAATTGAAGGTGATCTTCCATACATCTGTTTGTTATATGGGGAACTGGTGGTATCTAGAATTCAGATCAGTCTTACTGAATTATTTGGCCCCCTTGAGCTGATCAAGGATATCATCGATTCTGGGAATCAGGTACTAGTTCCTGACTGTGATTTTATTTAGGGCCCAGTAATCCATGCATAGTTTTCAGGTCCTGTATTTCTTATACACTATAATGATTGGGCTCCCACAAGGTGATGGGATGGGACATATGTGGCCCTTGTGGAGTATTTCTTGGATCTATTGCTTGATCTCCTCATTCTCTAACATAGAGCAATGGTATATTGGTCCATTGGGAAATGGTGTGTCAAGGGTCATATTGATGGAATGCTTGACCTGATAGTGTCGAGATACCCCAATAGGTGAGGAGAAGATATCCTTGTATTCTTCCATGACCTTGTCCACTTGCTTCTGCTACATGGAGAGGTTGTTTGTGGAGGCCCTAGAAGTGGATGAAATATTTCACTCACTCTGAGATCGAATCACAAAGAAGAAAAATTTCCCAGTCTAAGAGATGACCTTCTTGCATTACTTGGCAAAGATCAAGCAAATAGAACTAGGTGGGATTGCCTTGGGTATCCTATATAATTTCTTATTCAAAGTAATAATAACACTATGAGGCCTAGAATCAGATACGTCATGACGTTTCCATAAATAAGGTTGGCCCAAAAGAACATTACAAACTTTGAGAGGAGAAACATCACACAATACCTCATCTTTGAATGGATTGATTTATTACGACAAGAGACAATATTGGTTAACGCAGATATCGCTTCCTTGGTGGAGCCATCCAATGGTGTAGGGTTGTGAGTGTGGCATTGTCATTAGGGCTATGCACTTGAAAAACTATTTAGACATGAGGTTCTTCTAGATACCGGTGTCAACAATAAAGTGCAATGGGGTTTATTTTACACACATCTGTGAATGAAATAGGTGCTCACCTTCTTCTGGCTCATCTGGTTCATTGGGTTGGACCTTGGTGGTATAAATAGTGGCACTGCATTTCACATCAATGATCTGTATCCCCCTTTCTGGTTTTAACTTGGAGTTGGAACCCACATCTGATTCAAAGGATTTCACCTCAACCATCAATGATTGCTTGGAGAAACAATCAACAGTGTTATGATATGGTCTCTTATGGAAGTCACACCACTTCCCAATATCTTTCTTTGTCTTTCTGGTTTCCTTCTTTTCTTTCAGACTAGAATGGTTATCATGAGGTTTTTTGTCTTTTCTTTGTCCTTTTTTTTGCGGGTTGGGGATTCCCTTTACTTTCTTTTGATGTGAGAAGTTCCCAGGCCCAAATTTCCACATCTTTTGTTTAATATTTTGCTCGATTTGGATGACATATTGATAAGCCACACGCAAGGATGAGATGTCAAAAAAATCCATTTTAGCCTGGATGTATCGATGCACACCACCACGATACATGAGAACCATATGTAACTCATAATATTTGATACCCATCTTGGTGCGTAGGGTACAAAAGATATGTGTGAACTCTCGCACTGCTTGGTCTCTTTCCTATTGCAGTGTGTTCCATTTTGTATACAGGTCGTCATAACTTCTGATAGGGTAGTATTGTTCGTTGACAACATCCCTAAAGGAATCCTAGGTGACTGCAACTGTAAATAATGAGGGTTCCTCTATTTCATTTTGCTCACAGAAATTCTCCCACCAATCTTTGACATGGGGGATGAATTTTAGGGGCATAAGTGTAATCGTTTCTTTGTTCGAAAAGTTATGGACATAAAAATACACTTCTAGCTGATTTAACCATTTGTCTACAACATCTGCGTCTATCTGACATTAAAATATGTGAATTTCAAAGTATATTTGTACCTTGAAGGGTTCGGTGCCTCTGTTCAAGCAAGATGTGTTTCTTTTTTCTAGCCGTCGAAGGATTTGTGAAAAACTTTCCATCATTTCGTTCCTCTATTGCATGTGGGCTTCCTCAAGAAAAATTCTAAAAGGATCTCATGTCCTGTCATATTTATTTTCTCCCACCATGAGAGGTCACTTGGGCATGGAAGATATTTTTTCCTCAAGAGAAACAAGCTCGGGACCCAATTCTTTGTACCCTGACCTGATCGGGGACATGCATTAAGAATGATAAGGAACAAACCACTCTGATACCACTAATCTAGATTTTATGAGTGGAATGAAAATGAATACAGATTATTATTATTATTAACACAAATACAGAAGAATAAAAGAGATACATAACATAGATACAGTAAAATTGGTTTCTATTGAATAAGAAAATGTTTTGAAACTGTAAAATGTAGTGGAAGACAAGCTTTCTAGAATGGTGGTGGCTTATGTCTGAGAAGAGATGTGACGACTATGCTCATTCACAAAAAGATGGTTATAATGAGGCTCTGCAAATATTTTTACAATAAATAGGAATTCCAAAATCCTATACATCCAAAAACCTAACTTTAGGAGATGAAGCACCAAAACTCATGTGGGCCCCGTTTGGGTAAGCTAGTACATCAACTTCCCAGGGTCGTAACTTTTTCATACAATCTTCGTTTTAGACGCACAATAGCATGTTGGAAAGGTTTGTCTGAGGAATACACATGTTTCCATCAGACTTGAATTCTTCTATAATTTGACTATGGTGATCCCTAAAACCTTTTCTAGGGCCTCAAAACAACCTCGAAAGTTAGGGACCCGAAAACTAGGAAAGAATCGCTAAACTGGAAAAATGCCAAAATGAGCTAGTTGGAATAGGTGGGAGGCCACTGAAATCCATATGGATCAGTTCTATTATGTAACTATGACCTCTTTATTTTCTCATATGACCTATGGCGCTATGAAAGATTCATTTTTCCATCATAGGTTTCATTCTATGTGCTCCTTGGAGCCCACTATGCATCATCTTTTTTTGGGCTGGTCAAGATACACATCGATTAGTATTGTGACTTTGTATATGAAATCCTAACACACTAGAATCCTACATGACTAGTACCTCGACCTCATTCCTCACACAAAACCCTATGAAACAAAAACCGTACATCGCCAAAATGTGATCAGAACACAAACCTCATCTTCTCAAACCCTAAATCACATGATCATTTGATTGCTCATCATCCATTCACTGGTAATTGAGTCGACACTCATTGCTCGAAAGAATCACACCCATAGACTATATCTTGAACTTGTACTAGTATAGCTCAATCAACACACCTATCATACTATGTTATCTTGACCATTTCTAGCTCAATCAACTGCATAGTGGTATCTCTCACACTGTCCTTACATTGCTAATACAATTCCCTCAAGAACATTCATTATCCAGTTCCATACTCATTAATGCTACTAATACTTGTAGGATTTGACTCAAAACTACATAAATGTTGAATTCATAGGTGGCTGAGGTTTCCTTACTTTGCATAATGCACATGCTTCCATGAAATGGCTCGAATTCACTCGCTTCAACAAGTGTGACTCTTTTTTGCTAAGGGTGTGACCTCACTCTTGTTCAAGATTATGTTAGTTACTTCAATTAGAAATTTTTGAGTGGACTTCACTTATATTTTTACGATCAAGGTGTGAGAACCTTCATTGAAATTGGTGCAACAACAACCCTTCTCTTATAATCAACTAGTTGCACCTGTAAAAAGGAAGTAACAATACACTCTCTTGTGAAATATTCCATCTATTTGTGATGAGGACATGTAAGAATGGTCTTATGACATCATACTTATATTATTTTCTAGAAATTTATAGTCTTCATGACATTCTTTTGGCAACATGTTGGCAGCCAATTCACATTTTTTTTACTGACCTTATAAGTTGTTTACACCAGTGTTTTACAAACCTTGATTTTTGTCGCAATTCTTGAGTAAAATGACACTATTATTTTTTCTCTATTTGCACACTTACCTTTATTATTGTTTTCAAGACTGTAAGCGTGAAAACTTGGTTTTCGAAGTTACATTAAAATCATCACTGAATTGTCGTTATCATTCTTGTCAATATGCTCATTGCGTTTACGATTTACTTATCGTTATACAGTTGGCAAGACCTTTTGATCTGTACTCATTTGACATTCTTTGATTGATTATGTAATTTCGTTTCATGAGTGATTGAGTTTGTGATGCATTGGTGATTGGATTTACATCTTATTTGATTGATCCACGCATTGGTGTTATGTTTAAACTCTTGGTATAAATGTTTTATACAACACATAGTTCATATGGTCAAACCCATGGCATGATTTCATTTATTTGCTTTGGTTTTGAAACTAAAACTATGGTATAACTATTTCCCACGCAAATGTTTAATCCACTTACCATTGATTTCATTGGTTGATGGAATGGCATAATTGTTAACACATATGCATAGTCATTTGAATAGTTTTAAGCGTCGACGGTTGTACTGTGGATATGACTGTTATGCATGGGCCAAAATAACTCCCCACCTTTGCATGTTCTGTCATAAATGATTTCCCCCTATCCCGGGTCACTCCTGGTGTTTTCGGGTAAGCCTGTGAGAATTCTTCCCCTACATATGATGTGATCCAAACCCTATCTTGTTCACATCACTCACTGTGTGCTCCTGTCTATGGCACCGGTGGTGCGAATAGAGCCGAACGGTAGTCAAGATCTATTACTGTTTGATAACGCTCGTAAAGATTTAGAGGATAATGGATGGCTCACATTTGTATAGAGGTTTGAGGGTTTCAATCTGTTTGTTGCACAACAATTCTCCCTTACCTTTGATGGGTGTAGGGATAAAGTAGGTGACATTCAGCTTGAGTTGAATGAAGAGTTCATAAGCTCTTCCACAAGATTGGCAGCCATAGGCCAGCGATGGTTTAAAAACTCCAAAGTCGATGAGGTGCAATGGCCTTTGCTATTCGTATCATGAAAAGTCACTTCCTGTGACAAAGGTATGCCTATTTCCACACTTAAACCCAGGTGGAATGATCTTTTACTGATTATGAAACAATTTGTGACCTGTGAAGGTCGGTATGGATTGGTTTTTCTTTATCACCTTCGACTGTTAATGAATTTTATGGTTTATCCATTAAACATGCCATTTTAATTCCTGCATAGTCTTTACAAAATGGCTAAGAGGTTCAAACACGAGAAGGCTAATAGCAGCTTGTTTCACCATGGCTTGATTAGACTCATCGTCGTTCACCATTTGAACCTCCACGGAAATAATTGGCAAGCCTTTATTTCTCGAAATGGTTTTGTTGATTCAGAGTCTGTCCAAATTGATAAATCCATGGTTAGCGAGACTAAGGTCAGGAAACCCGTGCATTTCCATGCTCTTATACCCTCTCCCAAACCCTCGTTCGGACCTGACATCAACCTACCCTACATCGTAACAGACAAGGATGAGGGTGTCAAGAAGCTCGTGAATAAGAAGGTCAAGGGTAACCCTACTGTCAACAACAAGGGTAAAAAGAATGCTCGATTGATATCAAGACTGACTTGGAATAAACGTAAGCCAAACGCTGATCAAAATCCCATAATTCTGAGCGAGGACTCAGACTTTGATATCGAGCGCTTCCTAGCTGGAGAGTACCCTTATTCCCAAGGCCTATGCTCCGAGCCACCCTATGACTATGTTTCTAATTTTACCCCATGCCTAAAGGACAATCCTAATTACCCAGGAATCAAGTTGCAAAATGAAACCCTCGGTGATTTAAGCAAACCCTCGCCTACAATTTCGAAGCTCGAGCAGACATCATGTAACCAGTGTAATGTGTAGCTTGAGCGCTACTATACTGACATTCCCTTGTTACAGTCAAAGATTAAATCATTGGAAAACCAAGTTATTTTGTTGTCGAGAGAAAGAGACAAACTTCAAGTTGTTGACAAGAAACAGAAAACCACTGGTTCGATCGTTTTTAGGAATGTTGAATCGGCAACAGCCTTCATCAATTCCAAAATATCATGACCAAGTTGTCTGTTGATTATACAGGTATGAATTTCAATATCAATTTCATTTTATGAATTGCTTGGGTTAATATATGAATTGGTTTTTGAGTTTCGATTAGTTCTGTTTATTATTCGAAATAATTTTGTCATGGTCTGATTATCAAAAACGGTTGTGTGTGGATCTTGTACAGTAGATTCATTTTGCTAAAATCAAATGTGGTTATGATTTTGGTCTGTGATTTGGTCGTGCCCAATTTAGTAATTGATTGGTTTTCATTGGGTTTGATTCATTTTGAATAATTCTATTGGTTTGAATTAATGTGATCAATAAAGTTTGCTTTCGCTTGGATTTTGTTTGCATCTGACCTGTACAGGAGATTTTTATGCTAAAATTAGAACACAGTTATGTTTTGATTTAATACGATTTTGTTGTGGTTGGATTATATCGTCTCTGATTTAGTTTTTATGGTTTGATTTTGGAACAATGTCGTGGGATTGAATTGTTATGATCCTTTAAATATGTTATGCGTCATTATTAAGGATTGGTTTAATAAATATGATGTAATCTTTTAAATCAGGAAAACAACTCTGTTCGACTTCGATTTGGCAAAAACAACTCTGTTTTGTATTCAATCGATATTCTCATTTGGCCTGTGTCAAACATCTATTTGCTAAAATCATGGAAACAGTGTTAATTCATAACGATTCTGCCAGCCTCAAACCATTTTGATTCATTCGTATTTGATTTGATTTGCAAGTGATTATTACATGCCACGATTAGCATGATTGTTTGTATTCGTTTAATATAGCTCTATCAATTTCAAAACGATCATGTTGGTTTCATTTGGATACGACAATGATCTTGTTGATAGCTGAAGCAACTATTTGTGTTGATTTCAATTGGTTATGAAAATGATTTCATTTCTGTCGAGTTATCCAATACGATTCTGTTACTCGAAATTGTGATAACAAATGGAACAGAGTACCTGTATATCTGTTATTATTCGATTGATCAGAGTCTTATTCGCTCTCAAATTAGCATAACAATTTTGATTTGAATGATTTGTTGGTTTTAAAATAAAATTTAGATACTTGTTTAATAGTTTGAATTTAATTCTTTGAGTTTTAAATTGGTTTTAATATGATTTTGTGTTTGATTTAGACCAGCTACAGAATCGCAAGATTCTATAGCTGGTCTTAGAAATTAGATTTTTATCAATTTTATCTACAAAATATCCTTTTAACTTGTCTATTTTTGTCCTCTTTCAGGTACATACGAATTGCAATGATCAAATGGGCATGCTGTGACAATTTAGGAGATATTTTGGATTTGTTTTTGTTTAGAAAATTGGGATATTTTCCCAGATTTGTGTAAACTGTTTTGATGACTCCCACAAGGATGTTTTACCCTGTGGGAGGTCTTTAAATACTTGTTATTTTTTGTAATAAACTCATCATCCTCACTGTGGGAGAACCAGACTATGGATTTATGATACAGACTGAGATGAAAGTTGATGTCTTGTAACAACTTTCGCTTTCAATATATCAAA
>JZKD02S1757777.1:1328076-1386476 GCA_000966675.3 Picea glauca | reverse complement strand
TTCTAGAAGATTCCTCCTCTAGAATGTTCTTAGGTGATGGTAGCACTATATAAAGGGGTTCAAGCAATGTAATGAGACATGAAGAGAATTATTGTATTGTGAGTTGTAGCTAAATAGGAGGATGCCCCCTCGAAGAGGCAAGTGAACATGAGAGGATCCCTTCCATAATAGGATCCATTGTATGGTGTTTCCCTACCTCAAGGGTTTGATGGTGATAAAGAAGATTTTGCATATTGTTCTTGTATATCTGTTGTGGTGATTTTGTATTCAGTATTGGGTTCTTAACAAGTGGTATCAGAGCACTTTCTTTGGCCAAAGAAGGGAAGATTTGGAGCGATAGCTCAATAGGAGGATGCCCCCTCAAAGAGACAAGTGAACAGGAGAGGATCCCTTCCATAATATGATCCATTGTATGGTGTTGCCCTACCTCAAGGGTTTGATGGTAATAAAGGAGATTTTTCATATTGTTCTTGTATATCTATTTTTGTAATTTTGTATTCAGTATTGGGTTCTTAACAATCGGTATCAGATGGATGGATGGTCGTACTTGGTACCAGTTGGCTACATTGCTTAGCCGGTCATATTGTATAGTTTCTTCTAATGTTTCGAGGATGAAACATGTGAAGGGGGATGGAATGTGGTATACGTAGGGAGGTAATATGGGGTACCTAGGGAGGTACCCAATGGGAATGTAGTTATGTGTTATTAGTGGAAGTCATTTAATGGGGAGGTACCCAATGAGAATATAGTTATGTGTTATTAGTGGAAGTCATTTAAAAAGGATGACCGAAGAAGCTTCTTCGAGCAAAGGGCCTTACAAACCTCTTTTTTGGAATCCTTTTCCCACCAACCGACCTAATCCAACCATCGAGGGCCTTAATCTATAAATTTTTCAATGCGCCCTTCAAACGATTATAGAAGCCCAATATAACTTGATTCCTCTTGAGATTCCTGAGGAGGTGGTTGAACAAGAGACAATTCAAGAAGATGAGTCTTCTCCAAATATTTTTGGACACTTCTCGGATAGAATCTTTCAAGCTAACTTCGAGACAGTTCATCCCTATAATACCAGGCGTAAGACAACAAACAAACCTTCTTCTGAAAACACTATGACTTTACCTACGAAGCAATCTAAACCAGTTGAGACTAAACAGAGTCATGTGAACCCCAACTTAGATTATGATGTAGTTGAAGATCTTAAAAAGTTAAGGGCCAACATTTGTGTTTATGATTTATTGAAATTTCCATTTCTGCTAAAAAAAATGTTACAGAATATCTCAGAGAATGGAAAAAATGGTAATTCAAGTGGTAACAAGGTTGTGCAGAACAAAGTTCCTCAGAAGACTTTCACTAAAAAAAACACTGATCCTCAAGACAAAGGAATCCCTCCTGGAAATAATGTAAATAATGTAAATAATGTAGATAAAGTAGCTTTAGAAACTGCGAGTAAAAATCCACAAGCTACCACCCTTAGTACTCGCAAAAATGTACCTCCATTTTTGTTAACCTTTGAAATCTTTAATAGAAACGTGCATAATTGTATGGTAGACTCAGGAGCGTCATCCAATGTGATGCCATGGTCTGTATGCCAAAATATTAACGCCAAAGTTGAACCCTCTGCCTTAAAAATCATACAACTTGATCGGACCAATGTTAAATTTATAGGCGAACTAAAGAATGTGGTTATAATATTATCATCTAACCCCAAGGTTCATCAAGTTATTGATATTATTGTTGTGGATATTCCAGAAGTGTATGGTCTGTTTTTAAGCAGGGACTGGTCGGAGCAACTACACGACTATTTCACGACAGACTGGTCTCACCTATGGCTTCTAGAGAATGGAAAGCCCAACAAGATCAAGGTAAACCGTGAACGCTACCTTAATCTCACAGTCACAGATTTGAATGATCCCAACGAACCATTTACACCTTCTACTGATTCACCCAAGGTACAAGGGATGGATACCTTTTTCGGCAATTTCATGGCCGAGGCTTCAGCAATCACCAATCCAGAACAACAGTTCGAGATTGTAGCATATGTGTAGGCAACAACTTCCACACAATGGTCTCATGTACCCGATGGAAATCAAATTTGGTCTCTCTATTTTGACGGGTCAAAGTCCAAAGAAGGAGCCAGAGAAGGCTACATTATTATCGATCCGGTAGGTAACAAAACATTGATTGCATGCAGGCTAGAATTTGAATGTACTAATAACACTGCAGAATATGAGGCTTTACTGCAAGGTCTCAGAAAATCTTTAGATATGAACATTCAAAACTTGACTGTCTTTGGCGATTCTGAAATAGTGGTTAGACAGGTAAGAGATTCTATCCATTGTCTGTCTCCGCATCTTAAAAGCTACCAATCCAAGGTATGGAATTTAATGAATAAGTTTTCTACCTTCAATATAAATTCTATTCCTAGATTGAATAATTCTGAAGCAGATCTATTAGCTAACGTAGCTTTTAAACTCTTTCCCGCTGAAGGCTTGTCCCCAGATGCATTCTCCGTTGAACTTTTGTTCCGACCATCTGTTCCCAACAACATTATGAACTGGAGAGTCTTTGACGACGATCAGCAGATTATTAGCTTCCTGTATATGGAGGAAACTTTTCAAGGCATGGTGATAGATGAAAGCACTCACGACGACAATTTGCATGATTTCACGGTAATACCAGAGCCGAGAACTCCTAAATCTTTATCGGACATGGTAAATTCGATCCCTAAATCTGTAGCTAGATTAGAGAAATTTTATGATATTCAAGATAAATTTAAAAATTCGGTCAACTGTAAAACCAATAGTTCCTCATTATCATATGAAAAAGTAAACTTAGGGACTAAGGACAATCCGCAGTGCATTAATCTAGGGGTAGGATGTTTTGAACAAGAAAAAGCTTCATTTATTAAATTTTTCAATGAATTTAATGATGTATTTGCATGGACGTATGATGACCTTAAAACTTTCGACCCTAACATCATACAACATGTCATTCCTATGAAACCCCAAACCTCACCCTTTCAACAAATATTGAGAAAAATGCACCCTAAGCTTGAACCAACTGTCAAAAAATAATTGAATAAGCTCCTGAATGCTAAGATAATTTTTCCTGTTAGGCACACTCAATGGGTTTCTAAACTTGTCCCTTTCTGAAAGAAAAGTGGGGAAGTTCGACTGTGCGTCGATTTCCAAAACCTTAATAGAGCGTCTCATAAAGACAACTACCCTGTCCCACCCATGGAACAGATCCTTCAACAGGTATATGGTTCTGAGAGGCTATCCTTACTGGATGTTTTCTTAGGGTACAACCAAGTCCCGATGTCTCCACCAGACCAACTTAAAACTACCTTCCATACCCCATGGGGCACCTACGCTTATCAAAAAATGCCCTTTGGATTGATTAATGTTGGTGCCACTTTCCAGAGAGTGATGGACATCGCTTTCTGAGGCTTAATCAATAAGTCCATTGTATTTTACTTAGATGATGTTACTGTATTCTCTAAAAACAAAATCAATCATCTAACTCACTTACGAGCCGTTCTACAGTGATGTCGTAAATACGACATTTCCTTGAATCCTAAAAAATCCATTTTTGCAGTAGAATAGGGTAAACTCTTAGGATTTATTATGTCAAGAGAAGGGATGATTATCGACCCCGAAAGGACTCAAGTCATCATGAAAATTCCCCCTCCTACATCCAAAAAATCTATGCAGTCTTTCTTAGGCCAGATTAACTTCGTGAGGAGATTCATCCCCAGTTTCTCCGAAATGGTTAGGCCTTTACAAAATCTAATTAAGAAAGACACCCAATATCATTGGGGACCCCTAGAAAATCAAGATTTTAATGCAATAAAGAAGGCCATAATAGACGCTCCGTCTCTCATGAGCCCCGACTTTTCTCAAGACTTCACACTCTACACTTTTTCTTCTGTCCGTTCCTATGTTGTCGTCCTAACCCAAAAGAACGCCGAGAACAATGAAGTACCCATTTCCTTTATGATCTCTGCTTTTAAAGGTGCTGAACTTAATTACCCAGTTGTAGATCAGCAAGCCTACGCTGTTTTCAAAGAAGTCAAGCATTTCCGATCTTATCTTTTGAAATCAAGGACAAAAATTATTGTCCCTTATCCAGTCGTTAGGAACCTGTTAGTACAAAAAGAAATAGGTGAAAAGAGGGCTAACCGGGTCACCTCCTTGCAGGAGTATGACATAGAAATTACCCCAGCTCAAATAGTGAGAGGCCAAGGGTTATGCAAGTTAGTTGTTGATTCAGCAGCAGGACAACAAGAAGGAAGTAATACGTCAAACCTAGGACAACACGCTCAAAACGAAATCTATTACGCACAAAACCCTGTCATTCCTTGGTACGACGATATAAAATTCTGTCTTGAACATGGGTCAATCCCCCGTCACCTGGATCCCACTAAAAGAAGAGAATTGAGATTAAAGTCTGTCTCCTTTCATTTGGTTAATGGTATCCTGTTTCGTCAAAGTTTTGATGGTGTACTGATGCGTTGTCTCGAGAAAGACGAAGCAGAAAACGTCTTGCTAGAGTTGCATGCAAGTGAAGCTGGTGGTCATTTTGGTGGTGACACCACTGCCCATAAGGTTTTGAGAGCCGGTTATTACTAGCCCAAGATTTTTAGAGACGCCCATGCCTTGTGTCGTAAGTGTATCATTTGTCAGAAAGCATCAAGGCGGTTACAAAAACCAGCCTTTCCTTTGCAGCCCGTTTCAGTAGACTCTCCTTTTCAACAGTGGGGCCTTGATATCATAGTTCCAATCAACCCCCCATCCTCACAATAGCACAATTTTATTGTGACAGCCACAGATTACTTTACCCGATGGTCTGAAGCAGCCATGTTAAGAATCGTCAACACCAGTCAGGTAATTTCCTTTCTAAATTCAAATATTATCACTCGTTTTGGTATCCCTGACTGTTTAGTATTCGATAACGCTTCTTACTTTTCCTCTCTTGATATGAGTGAGTTCTCTTTGGAAAAATGAATTAAATTGAAGTATTCTCCTAGCTATTACCCCCAGGGCAATGGGTTGGCATAATCAACAAATAAGAACTTGATTAAAATCATCAAGAGAACGATGGCTAAAAATAAAAAAAATTGGCACAATGCACTGTTAAACGTGCTCTGGGCTGATAGGGTAACACCAAAAGATGCTATAGGTAACTCCCCCTTTTTTCTCGTTTATGGCAGAGAAGCAATTCTGCCACCACACATTCTTCTTCCTTCACTACAGTTATCGCACAAAATTCAAGAAGAAGACTGTCCCCCTTTAGAAAACCAAATTAACGCTTTGATAAAGCTAGAAGAGGTAAGAGCCCAAGATAAATGTAAGTTAGATCAACATCAACTATTGGATAAAAGCTGGTTCGATTCTAACTCCGCTTCTAATAGGAATTTCTAAGTAGGTGATCTCGTCTTGAAGTGGGATAAACCGCATGAGGGAAAGGGAGAGCACACAAAATTTCAAAACTTATGGCTTGGACCATTTTTAATTGCTGAGAAGTTGGGTCCTAGTTCTTTCTGATTTCAGAATCTAGAGGGGCAGCCTAACACCTATCCGGTGAATGGCCAAGCCCTGAAAAGATACTTTGCTTGATGACAACCCGTGTACATTATGTACATATTTTGCTTTTGTTTGATATTTCTTTTGCCTTTTTGTTTTTGATTTCTCCTTTTCATTTATCAATTTGCGTTTTTGGAAATACACATACCTGTATACTGAGTTTTTTGGACAAAGAAAACAGAAAATTCCTTCACTGAAATAATCACTAAGGAAATTGTATAAACATCAATTTTATGCTTCTGAAATTTACATCTATGATTGGCAAAAAGTTGTTGTTTGAATGAAGTTAACTGATTTCGATATCTGAGTAAAGTTTGTCATGATCATCTATTATCTTTTTATGCTATCCCTATTCCTTAAGGGAATGACTCAGAATATGTCTCCCTGCCTTAAAAATTTATGTGTTAATGTGGAAGTCATTTATTAGGGAGGTACCCAATGGGAATGTAGTTATGTGTTATTAGTGGAAGTCATTTAAAAAGGATGACCGAAGAAGCTTCTTCGAGCAAAGGGCCTTACAAACCTCTATTTCAGAATCCTTTTACCACCAAACAGCGTAGGCTTGCTGATCTACAACTGGGTAATTAAGTTTAGCACCTTTGAAAGCTGAGCTCATAAAGGTAATGGGTACTTCATTGTTCTCGACGTTATTTTGGGTTAGGATGGCAACATAGGAACGATCAGAAGCAAAAGTGTAGAGTGTGAAGTCTTGAGAAAAGCCGGGGCTCATGAGAGACAGAGCGTCTATTATGGCCTTCTTTATTGCATTAAAATATTGATTTTCTAGGGGTCCCCAATGATATTGGGTGTCTTTCTTAATTAGATTTTGTAAAGGCCTGACCATTTCGGAGAAACTGGGGATGAATCTCCTCACGAGGTTAATCTGACCTAAGAAAGACTGCATAGATTTTTTGGATGTAGGAGGGGTAATTTTCATGATGACTTGAGTCCTTTCGGGGTCGATAATCATCCCTTCGCTTGACACAATAAATCCTAAGAGTTTACCCTGTTCTACTGTAAAAATGGATTTTTTAGGATTCAAGGAAATGTCATATTTATGACATCGCTGTATAACGGCTCGTAAGTGAGTTAGCTGATCGATTTTGTTTTTAGGGAATACAGTAACATCATCTAAGTAAACTACGATGGACTGATTGATTAAACCTTAGAAAGCGATGTCCATCACTCTCTGGAAAGTGGCACTAACATTAATGAATCCAAAGGGCATTTTTCGATAAGCGTAGGTGCCCCATGGGGTACAGAAGGTAGTTTTAAGTTGGTCTGGTGGAGACATCGGGACTTGCTTGTACCCTGAGAAACCATCCAGTAAGGATAGCCTCTCAGAACTAGATACCTGTTGAAGGATATATTCCATGGGTGGGACATGGTAGTTGTCTTTATCAGATGCTCTATTAAGGTTTTGGAAATCGACACACAGTCGGACTTCCCCACTTTTCTTTCAGAAAGGGACAGGGTTAGAAACCCATTGAGTGTGCCTAACAGGAAAAATTATCTTAGCATTCAGGAGCTTATTCAATTCTTTTTTAACAGTTGGTTCAAGCTTAGGGTGCATTTTTCTCAATTTTTGTTGAAAGGGTGAGGTTCGGGGTTTCATAGGAATGACATGTTGTATGATGTTAGGATCGAAAGTTTTAAGGTCATCATACGTCCATGCAAATACATCATTAAATTCTTTGAACAATTTAATAAATGAATCTTTTTCTTGTTCAAAACATCCTACCCCTAGATTAATGCACTGCGGATTGTCCTTAGTCCCTAAGTTTACTTTTTCATATGATAATGAGGAACTATTGGTTTTACAGTTGACCGTCTTTTTAAATTTATCTTGAATATCATAAAATTTCTCTAATCTAACTACAGATTTAGGGATCGAATTTACCATGTCCGATGAAGATTTGGGAGTTCTCGGCTTTGGTATTACCATGAAATCGTGCAAATTGTCGTCATGAGTGCTTTCGTCTATCACCATGCCCTGAAAAGTTTCCTCCATATGCAGGAAGCTAATAATCCGTTGATCGTCGTCAAAGACTCTCCAGTTTGTAATGTTGTTGGGAATGGATGGTCAGAACAAAAGTTCAACGGAGAATGCATCTGGGGACAAGCCTTCAGCGGGAAAGAGTTTAGAAGCTACGTTAGCTAATAGATCTACTTCAGAATTATTCAATCTAGGAATAGAATTTATATTGAAGGTAGCAAACTTATTCATTAAATTCCATACCTTGGATTGGTATATTTTAAGATGCGGAGACAGACAGTGGATAGAATCTCTTACCTGTCTAACCACTATTTCAGAATCACCAAAGACAGTCAAGTTTTGAATGTTCATATCTAAAGCTTTTCTGAGACCTTGCAGTAAAGCCTCATATTCTGTAGTGTTATTAGTACATTCAAATTCTAGCCTGCATGCAATCAATGTTTTGTTACCTACCGGATCGATAATAATGCAGCCTTCTCCGGCTCCTTCTTTGGACTTTGACCTGTCAAAATAGAGAGACCAAATTTGATTTCCATCGGGTACATGAGACCATTGTGTGGAAGTTGTTGCCTGCACATATGCTACAATCTTGGACTGTTGTTCTGGATTGGTGATTGCTGAAGCCTCGGCCATGAAATTGCCGAAAAAGGTATCCATCCCTTGTACCTTGGGTGAATCAGCAGAAGGTGTAAATGGTTCATTGGGATCATTCAAATCTGTGACTGTGAGCTTAAGGTAGTGTTCACGATTTACCTTGATCTTGTTGGGCTTGCCATTCCCTAGAAGCCATAGGTGAGACCAATTTGTCGCGAAATAGTCGTGTAGCTACTCCGACCAGTTCCTGCTTAAAAACATACCATACACTTCTGGAATATCCACAACAATAATATCAATAACTTGATGAACCTTGGGGTTAGATAATAATATTATAAGCACATTCTTTAGTTCGCCTATAACTTTAACATTGGTTCGATCAAGTTGTATGATTTTTAAGGCAGAGGGTTCAACTTCGACGTTAATCTTTTGGCATACATACCATGGCATTACATTGGATGACGCTCCTGAGTCTACCATACAATTGTGCACGTTTCTATTAAAGATTTCGAAGGTTAACAAAAATGGAGGTAAATTTTTGCGAGTACTAAGGGTGGTAGCTTGTGGATTTTTACTCGCAGTTTCTAAAGCTACTTTATCTCCATTATTTATATTATTTACATTATTTACATTATTTCCAGGAGGGATTCCTTTGTCTTGAGGATCAGGGTTGTTTTTAGTGGAAGTCTTCTGAGGAACTTTGTTCTGCACAACCTTGTTACCACTTGAATTACCATTTTTTCCATTCTCTGAGATATTCTGTAACATTTTTTGTAGCAGAAATGGAAATTTCAATAAATCATAAACATAAATGTTGGCCCTTAAATTTTTAAGATATTAAACTACATCATAATCTAAGTTGGGGTTCACATGACTCTGTTTAGTCTCAGCTGGTTTAGATTGCTTCGTAGGTAAAGTCATAGTGTTTTCAGAAGAAGGTTTGTTTATTGTCTTACTCCTGGTATTATAGGGATGAACTATCTCGAAGTTAGCTTGAAAGATGCTATCCGAGAAGTGTCCAAAAATATTTGGAGAAGACTCATCTTCTTGAACTGTCTCTTGTTCAACCACCTCCTCAGGAATCTCAAGAGGAATCAAGTTATCTTGGGCTTCTAGAATCGTTTGAAGGGCGCATTGCAAAATTTCTAGATTAAGGCCCTCAGTGGTTGGATTAGGTCGGTTGGTGGGAAAAGGATTTCGAAACAGAGGTTTGTAAGGCCCTTTGCTCGAAGAAGATTCTTCAGTCATCCTTTTTAAATGACTTCCACTAATAACACATAACTACATTCCCATTGGGTACCTCCCTAATAAATGGTAGTCAAGCTATGTTACTGTTTGATAATGCTGGTAAGCATTTAGAGGATAATGGATGGCTCACGTTTGTACAGAGGTTCGAGGGTTTCAATCTATTTGTTGCAATACAATTCTCCCTTACCTTTGATGGGTGTAGGGCTAAAGTAGGTGACATTCAACTTGAGTTGAATGAAGATTTCATAAGCTCTACCACAGGATTGGCATCCACAAGCCAGCGATGGTTTAAAAACTCCAAATTCAATGAGGTGCCATGGCCTTTACTATTCATATCATGAAAAGTCACTTCCTGTGACAAAGGTATGCCTATTTCCACACTTAAACCCAGGTGGCATGATATTTTACTGATTATGAAACAATTTGTGACCTGTGAAGGTCGGTATGGATTGGTTTTTCTTTATCACCTTCGACTGTTAATGAATTTCATGGGCTATCCATTGAACATGCCATTTTACTTCCTGCGTTGTCTTTACAAAATGGCTAAGAGGTTCAAACACGAGAAGGCTGATAGAAGCTTGTTTCACCATGGCTTGATTAGACTCATCGTCGTTCACCATTTGAACCTCCACGATGATAATTAGCAATCCTTTCTTTCTCGAAATGGTTTTGTTGATTTAGAGTCTATCCAAATTGATAAAGTTGTGGTTAGTGAGACTAAGGTTGGGCCACCCGTGCCTTTCCATGCTCTTCTACCCTCTCCCAAACCCTCAGTTGGCCTTGACATCAACCTACCCGACATCATAACAGACAAGGATGAAGCTTTCAAGAAGCCCATGAATAAGAAGGTCAAGGGTAACCCTACTGTCAACAGCAAAGGTAAAAAGAATGCTCGATTGATCTCAAGACTGACCTGGAATAAACCTAAGCCAAATGCTGATCAAAAGCCCATAATTATGAGCGAGGACTCGGAATCTAATATCGAGCACTTCCTAGCTGGAGAGTACCCTTATTCCCAAGGCCTATGCTCCAAGCCACCCTATGACTATGTCTCTAATTTTCCCCCATGCCTAAAGAACAATCCTAATTACCCAGGAATCAAGTTGCAAAATGAAACCCTCGGTGATTTAAGCAAACCCTCGCCTGTAATTTCGAAGCCCGAGCAAACATCATGTAACCAGTGTAATGTGTGGCTTGAGAACTACTATACCAACGTTCCCTTGTTACAGTCAAAGATTAAATCATTGGAAAACCAAGTTACCGTGTTGTCGAGAGAAAGAGACAAACTTCAAGCTGTTGACAAGAAGCAGAAAACAACTGTTCGATCGTTTTTAGGAATGTCGAATCGGCGATAACCTTCGTCAATTCCAAACTATCATGACCAAGTTGTCTGTTGATTATCCAGGTATGAATTTCAATATCAATTTCGTTTTATGAATTGCTTGGGTTAATATATGAATTGGTTTTTGAGTGTTGATTAGTTTTGTTTATTATTAGAAATAATTTTTTCATGGTCTGATTATCAAAAATGGTTGTGTGTGGATCCTGTACAGTAGATTCATTTTGCTAAAATCAAATGTGGTTATGATTTTGGTATGTGATTTGGTCGTGCCCAGTTTATTAATTGATTGGTTTTCATTAGGTTTGATTCATTTTGAATAATTCTGTTGGTTTGAATTAATGTGATCAATGAAGTTTGCTTTCGCTTGTATTTTGTTTGCATCTGACCTGTACAGGAGATTTTTATGCTAAAATTAGAACATGATTATGTTTTGATTTAATACAATTTTGTTGTGGTTGGATTATATCGGCTCTGATTTAGTTTTTATGGTTTTATTTTGGAACGATGTCGTGGGATTGAATTGTTATGATCCTTTAAATATGTTATGTGTCATTATTAAGGATTGGTTTAATAAATATGATGTAATCTTTTAAATCAGGAAAACAACTCTGTTCGACTTTGATTTGGCAAAAACGACTCTATTTTTTATTCAATTGATATTCTCATTTGGCCTGTGTCAAATATCTATTTGCTAAAATCATGGAAACAATGTTAATTCATAACAATTCTGCCAGCCTCAAACCATTTTGATTCGTTCCTATTTGATTTGATTTGCAAGTGATTATTGCATGCCATGATTAGCATGATCATTTGTATTCGTTTAATATAGCTCTATCAATTTCAAAATGATCTTGTTGGTTTCATTTGGATACGACAATGATCTTGTTGATAGCTTGTTGATTTCAATTGGTTATGAAAACGATTTCATTGCTGTCGAGTTATCCAATAAGATTCTGTTACTCGAAATTGTGATAACAAATGGAACGGAGTACCTGTATCTCTGTTATTATTCGATTGATCACAATCTTATTCTCTCTCAAATTAGCATAACAATTCTGATTTGAATGATTCGTTGGTTTTCAAATAACAATTAGATACTTGTTTAATAGTCTTAATTTAATTCTTTGAGTTTTAAATTGGTTTTAATACGATTCTGTGTTTGATTTAGACCAGCTATAGAATCACAAGATTCTGTAGCTAGTCTTAGAAATTAGATTTTTATCAATTTTATCTACAAAATATCCTTTTAAATTGTCTATTTTTGTCCTCTTTTAGGTACATACGAATTGCAATGATCAAATGGGCATGCTGTGACAGTTTAGGAGATTTTTTGGATTTGTTTTTGTTTAGAAAATTGGGATATTTTCCCAGATTTGTGTAAACTGTTTTGATGACTCCCACAAGGATGTTTTACCCTGTGGGAGGTATTTAAATACTTGTCATTTTTTGTAATAAACTCATCATCCTCACTGTGCGGGAACAAGACTATGGATTTATGATACAGACTAAGATGAAAGTTGATGTCTTGTAACAGCTTTCGCTTTCAATATATCAAACTTTTGTTTAAAGTTTTATTCATATCATTTTGCAGTTGATTATAGACTACTTTAGCTATCGTAATCTATTGTAGGTTGATGTGACTTGATTAATGTGTAATCTATATCTGATATCTCTTACTTAAAAAAAATACAGTAATTACTTGTTTCAGTTAATGAATCACAGATTTCTCTTCTTCATTAATTCAATCATTTTATACAAATCCTTGCACGTAGATTTATCTAAATGTTATGATTTGTAAATGATAAGATTGTTGTAAGTTTTATGTTTTGTTTGTTCTATTATCGATATTAAAAAGAGAACTGTTGCTTACTGTTTATCAGAGGCTGGCAGAGGATTGATGTGGGTTTCCTCCCATCGAATAGCTGAGTTGGATTCTTTACACAGGACAAATTGGGATGCATTATTACAGATTAGCTTATTAGTATAATTTAATTAGTTTAGATAGATATATGTATAGTTTAGATTTGTAGTTAGAGTTATTATTTTAGTTGCTTAGTTTAGATAGTTTTTAGTTTATTTCTTTTTTCATAAAATTATAAAAATAAAAAAACAATAGTTTCGTTGTCTTAGGACAGATTACCAATGAGTTTTGCAGGTTTTCATTTAAATCTGTAACTTGTAAATATTGTACATTTGTGATTAAGATTTAATTCTGTTAGTAGTTAGATATTTAATTTCGTAGAGTTATTATAGTATTAGATAGTAGATTGTATGTATAATAGTTAGATTTGTTTATTAGTTTGTTTTAATTGTTATTTTTCATTTAGATTAGTTAATTTAGAGTAGTTTTCTTTTTGTTTTCTTAGGACTTAGATCGGCTAATGGAGCCACTAAATCCGTCAGGGTGGGTTATCCTAAACGACTTGGGTTATTTAGACAACCCAGGACCGGATCCACTCTCCCAGTTGACGGATGGTCAATTTCGCCCATCAACATGACATCAGGAGAAAATAGGACTACCTGGATTTCAAGAGGGATTCTCATTCTTTGCAACTGCTTTCTTCATTTTAGTGTGACAATGAGTTAGAATAAATGTAAGGTACTAGATGTAATATAACATAAATAAACAAAAAAAATTATTACATATCAATGGAACATTAAAACATTGAGAAGAGAAACACCAAAATGATACCTTTATTCAATAAAGCAATGTTCACTTGCCTCTTTGAGGGGGAAACCTCCAACGGAGAAGAAATCTTTTATAATAATTTTGAAGACAAAACTTCCCATACCTCCTACTCTTATTTATACTAATTATATCTTCTAAAAAACCTTCTAGCGGAATATCTTTCTAGAAGCAAAAGCTTATATTAGGTCTTCTTACACTTGTTCACATTTATTAAATAGGCCTTATAAAATAATGTCATCTTTTATTACAAATAAAATATATTATTATACTTACATGAATGGTTAGTGAGGTTTGGTCCCTAACATGCCCTACCCCTTGAAAAACATATTTTTCCTCAAGTATTGAGATGAGTAAATTGTTTTAGAATGGTAGCAGGCTCCCGGGTAGCATCTTCTGGAGTTGAATCATTCCATTGCACTAACAATTCATGGATGGTGCGTTGATGGAGACGATTCTCACATTGGTCCAAGACTTCTTGGGGATGTAACCAAATGGAACCTTCTCCATCCAACTTAGGGAGACGGGTTTGAGTTTGACATTGAGTTCCAACCACCTTCTTTAAACAAGAGACATGAAAAATAGGATGGATCTTAGAATCACTAGGCAGAGCTAACTTGTAGGAAACTGGCCCCACACACTTTAGAATGGAATAGGGATCATAAAATTTGGGGGAAAGATTTTGTAAAAGTCCATCTTTGAGTGAATTCTACTTATAAGGTTGCATATGAAGAAACACCTTATTCCCTTCAACAAATTGGCATTAATAATGACCTTGATCATCTTGTTGCTTCATGTAATTTTGAGCCCACACCAAATTTTGTTCGAGGGTATGGAGAATGGCCTCGCATACTGTAATATTTTTTTCAACCTCCTGAACCTTCAGGACACCTGAAATGTATGAGAGAAATGATAGTGGATTTTTTCCATATATTTATTCAAAAGGAGTCATGTGAGTAGTGGTATGGTAAGATGTGTTGTACCACCATTCATCTAGTGATGATCACACAACTCACTAGTGTTCTTGGTTAGATGCAAAACACCGTAAATATGTTTCCAAAAAATTGTTGACAATTTCAGTTTGGCCATTAGTGTGGGGATGATAGGTAGTGTTGAGATTTAATTGGGTGCCTTGTAGATTGAAAAATTCTTGCTAAAAATTGTTGGTGAACGTGGGATTCTGGTTAGAGACAATAGAATGTGGCATGCCATAAAGTTTGAATATATTATAAATGAAAACTTGAGCCACTATGCATGTAGTAAATGGATGTTGCAAATCACATAAATGAGCATATTTGGAAATACGATCAACCACCACCATCATGATTTTATTATTTCTATATTTAGGTAGGCCCAAAATGAAATCCATATAAATATCCCACCAGATAGAAGGGGTTGGAGTGTGTCTGGGGATTTGATTGTTTCTCCCTTGTTGC
This sequence comes from Picea glauca, assembly GCA_000966675.3. Lineage (NCBI taxonomy): Eukaryota > Viridiplantae > Streptophyta > Pinopsida > Pinales > Pinaceae > Picea > Picea glauca. Next base: position 1,371,589 of record JZKD02S1757777.1, on the reverse strand, counting down.
ATTGATAAACATCACATTTATCCAAAAAAGTGCAGATGTCCTATTTCATACCATCCCAAAAAAAATAACGTTTGAACCTTTCATAGGTTTTAGTAAACCTAGAATGCCTAGTTGTAGGTGAAGCATGAAGGTTAGAAATCACTATGGATTTAAGTTGTTATTGGTTTCTTAAATAGATATGGACTTTGAGTGAAGATCATTATTGTGCCAAGAGTACCCTGAAGAAGCTAGAGAATTTTATTTCAATTGTTTGATGAGGTAAGATATTTTGGGATCTTGAAACCATTCTTGGCAAGCATCTTGGAGCCAATATGGTACAACAAAAGAGATAGAAAAGAGGGACCCTTCTTCTTCATATTTTCATGAAAGAGTGTCAATGAACACATTTTTTATCCCTTCTTGTAAATGATATCATATTTGTATCTGAATATCTTGGTTACCCACTTTTGTTGCTCTGGGGATGAAATTCTTTATTCCAGAAAATACTTGAGGCTCTGGTGATAATTTTTAATATGGAAGTGTTGCCCCAATAGATAAGGATGCCAGAGATCCATGAAATATGTAATATCCAACATTTCCTTTTCATATATTGATTGGCACAAATTTGTGTCTACAATTTGTTTGTTGGTGAAGGCCAATGACCTACCCTCTTGCATGAGGACTTCCCTAATTCATTTTCTTGAAGAATCACATTCCAATACAAAGGTCTTGGTGAAGTCTGGAAGAGCCAGGAACGACATCATGCACATAGCCAATTTCAATGCATAGAAGGATTTATCAACTATTGGAGTCCAGTTGAAGGAATTCAGTTTAAGGAGAGTTATGAGAGGTGTTACAATTTTTCCATAATTATTAACAAACTTGTGATAATAACTTGTTAAGCCTAGAAAGCCATGCAATACTTTAATAATTTTAGGGCAAGGCCAATCCTACATAGCTTCAATTTTCATAGGATCCGCCCTTACACCATCCTTACCAGTAATATGACCTAGGTACTCCACTTCTGAGGCTCCAAAGGAAAATTTAGATGAGGAAATGTTTGTGCTGAGAGAGTATAGGTAGAACTCGATCCACATGGGAAATATGGGTTTTCCAAGTTTTACTATATATGTGAATATCATCAAAGAAAACTAAGATAAAATTATGAAGAAAAGGACAAAAGACATGATTCATGAGACTTTGGAAGGTTCATGGGGAATTACAAAGGACAAAGGGCATGACCAAGAACTCATAGTGGCCGTCATGAGTTCTAAATACAGTCTTGGTAATTCCTTCTTCTTTCATACGAATATGGTGGTAGCCATATCGAAGATCAAGTTTAGTAAAGTACTGGGAACCGCTCAATTCATCAAAGAGGATCAATGTCAGGAATGGGAAAATTTTATTTGATGGTAAGTTTATTGAGGGATCAAAAGTATGGACACATACACCAAGTACCTTATTTCTTGAGTACAATGACCACATAAGAGAATATGGGTTGCTACTGTGATGGATAACACCCACTTCAAACAATTCTTGCACAATTGTCTCAATTTCATTATTCTAGGAAAGGGATGACGATAAGGGTGAACATTGGGAGGGATAATATTGGGGATAAGTGGAATGGAATGATCATGAACACCATGGGAAGGGATAATTCCTTGGGGAGTGGAAAAAACAACTTAGTGTTGGATATGATAGATTGGAGGTTAGGATGCATAGAGGGCGTCTCAATTGTTTGAAAAGAAAGGAGTTGGGTGATAATACATGAATTCTTTTTTTTTGAGAATATTTTCCATGCGATGGGAACTAATGATATTAGGGGAACCTGTTGTGATTACTTGGAAGCAATACTATTGGCCCTCCTATTGTAATTTCATGGTTAATTCCTTGAAATCCGTGAGAATGGGGCCCAAAGTGCATAACCAGTCAACACCTAGTACAATGTCACAACCACCCATATCAATGGAAAACATAAGATATTTTAGTGGTACTTCCAAATTTGAACATGTACATTTTCACAACACCCACCACTTTTGATGGAACCACCATTAGCGATCATGATTTGAAAATTGTTGACGACATGAATATAACAATTGGTTTCCTAGGCAATGTGGTGATGAGAAAAATTATGGGTGCTTCCACTATCAACAAGGATGATTAATTTCCTATGCTTAATATAGCCAATGAGATTGAGGCTTTAGGAACAATATAATCCCATGAGTTCATGTAATGAAATTAGTGGTTCAACGTCTACTGTGTTAGCAGGAAGAGTAGTAGCAACAAGAAGGGGTATCTCTTCAGCGAGGGTAACTTCATATTCCTCTTCAACAACATCCCTTGAAATGACCATAAAAAGATTTTGTTCCTTACACTTGAGCCCGAGAAATTTTTTTATATCAAAATTATAGAAAATAACTTTGACTTAGCGTTCAATCATTTCTTCCCGTGATAACTTTTGTATCTTGAGAGGATTTGCTTGAGGGGTAGGTGTGTTGGGTTTAGGGAGGGAAACAAAAATGGGTTTTTTTATCTAGGACAAAATGACCTGTTGTGACTCCTTGTCATGCTTAGTGGATTCCAACAAATTCTGGGGGTGATCCATGATGACCTAGCCTCAAATTTCATCCTTGAGGCCACTGATAAAGAATTCCCTGAAGAAACCATTTGGCATGCCCTCTGTTCAAAAATCCAAGTTCCCAAAGGAAGAAATAAAATATTATTCTCTTCAAGACTATTTCATCTTGGTCATACATCCTAAATGGTGGGTTTCTATGTCGAATAATTCATAGAATGCATCAACAAATTGTGACCGTGCAACATACCCTTGGCGTGCATTGTGACGCCATTTCCACCATTTCCATATCCAAATAGAGAATTCCAGAATGAAGATTTGTTAGCTCACCAATGATACCATGTAGGGAGAAACAATATTCCATTTGAGTAACCCATGCTTTTGGATCTGATCCATCAATTGTTTTTACCTCAACTTGGTGAAGATGAGGGTCAAAAGGTAGGTAGTTCGAATGAGAGGGGAGAGGTTGATTGAATTCAACACCTTCAGTATAGAAAGGGGGATGAAAGGAGGATGTAGCCTAGAATTGTTTCATGAATTGGTGGATCATGGAATGGACTACATTAATTTGGCCACCTAGTTGGTCTTTGACTTCACCAATGGTTATATGGATCTGGTCTTGGATTATGTCTATTTTTTATTGAATGGGCAGAATTTCCTTGCTTACTTTGTCCTGAAGGGAAGTCATATTGGTACTCAGTTTCTGATTGGTTTCTTTTTGGTGGGTGGGACTCATGATGGAATGAGGGGTGGGTCCATGGGGTCAAAGAAAGAGTTGAAAATGATAGGCATGAAAATGATTAGGGTGAAAAGGGGAATCCAATGAGATAGATCCCTAATAAGGTGGTTGGAAGGGGAGTGGGACCATAGGAAAAAATGATGAAAAATGATAGGTATCACTGGGACCGAGACGAAAAGAGGAATCCAATGGGATAGGTCTCAAATAAGAGTGCAAGTAGGCATGAGACCTATTTTTATTTTTACTTCCATGGAGTGATACTCTAATCTGAATAATACTGCAATATCAAACTACCCAAATTCTTAACAACAAAAAATGTGTAGTAATTTCACAACAACAATGCAATGGGTAAGGTTGAACAACAATAGATCTTGTCGATTCCTTTTCTATATTGTTTCTTTCCCGAGAGTTAGAGTTTTCAGGGTTCCTACAAATAAGGGTTTTCCCTATGTTATAACTCTCTAATATACGTGTGGGGTCAAACAATAGTACTCGACCCAATTAGGGAGGTTAGGTCCCTAACAAGAAAATTCATTATCTCATCTCCATTGTTGTCACAGTGTTGATTGGAAAAAAAAAATATAGACAATGGTACAAGAAGATCAAAAGCACATTGATATTCAACAACCCATGGAAATGCATTTGTGAAGAAACAATAATCCCTGATAGAATCACTAAAGAAGAAGAAAAATTATATGTTGAATCTATAGCATCATAATAAAAGTAGAAGTATAGAAACGTAGGTAGAATACCAACCATTCCAACATCAAACAAAAAACATATTATATGGGAGGAAAAAGACTAAAAGGAACATGTTGTGATATATGCGACAATAAGTGAGGAGGTGAGTCATAATATTCCTTCTATTAATGACTCTGATAGCATCTTGAAGTGATTGAATGACTTATATGACACACACTTTGAACTGGAACTCAAACAACTAATGGTGAAGCTCTTCAACCCTGAGTTAAAAAATGATGACCCTATGGCTTTAGCTTTAGAAATCAAAGCCATAATGCATGAAATTTAACCCATTGGAGTGAGGATAGATCTCCTTCTCACAACCTTAATTAAGGCCCTCTACCCTGTTAGAACTTTGTAAATGTTGTCTAGCTGATAGACAAATGCCAGAGTAACTGTTTCAACCTACTTTAGAGATGAATCACTAGCATTCTCAACTCAAAGAGGGATATCTTGTGTCACTTGATATTTCTTTGGAAATTAGTGGCTAGATTTTGGTTTTTTTGGGGGGGGGTTTAATAAAGTTGTTGGCAAGGAAGGGGAGGAACACTCAGGGCTATGAAGTTAAAATTCTGAAAGTAAATGAAAATAATGACCAGTAGGTAGAACTATCCAAAGGATAAAGGATAAACTAGATGATGAGTTTGAGTTATTATTAAATTTAAATAGAGTGTAGGAAGATAAAGAAAACAAATAACTGCAACATGGCATTACTGAAATGAATTCTGAGTTTGTTAAGAATAAATACACACAATTTAGATTTATTAAGCCAAGATAATCATAAGATGAATTATGGGCCTTTAAATATCCAATTTAAACAGAAGAAAGTGTAACTGGAATAATAGATCATAGGAACTACATACGATGAAGGAAGACAAAGCTTATATCACCATCGTTAGAATCTTTTCATAGAAACTTCAAAAGCTTCTACATGCATATTCAATTCAACTTTAGAAAATTACAATAGAGTTTGAAACAACCAAAAGGGTGCTCTTTCACTTCTTCCAACATTAATTCAATCGAATTCCCCAACATTTATATAATTTAATTACAATGACTAAAACCAAAACGTTTCATATTCTAAAACTAATTATAGTAATTTCAATTGGCAGTCTCAGTATATGAATTGATTTACAATGATTACTCAAAATATGTTTCAAAAATAGGAATGGATTCCTCTTTCTGCTCAGATTCCTTTACGACATCTATCTTTTCCTGATCTTTCGTTGAACTTGTTGGTTTGGTGACACCTGGGGGTCACTTACTGGTCCCGGGAAAAATGTATTTCATCTTGCCCAGCCACATGATTTTGTTCCAATGTGAGTCAGACAGAATCTTGTAGTCCATCATCTCCTTAATCAAAATCTCTAGATCAATGCATGTGGCATATGACATAATCGGGAGGCCAATCTTCATTGTTTTAAATTGATTCAAAATTTCAAAGTCTATGGCTAAATACTCTACTAGACTCAGGCCTTTCAAACTTTCCTCGATAGCTTCAAATTTGGAATGGTCCATCCTACAATGAATGAGAAGAGAATTTTAGTCTTCTTGATTGTATAATGAACCTTTGCCATCCCAAAATGGTGGGAGGCCCTTGACAAGAAATTGTTCAAACGTGTATTTAAACTCCCGTATACTATGGTCCATTTGCATAGCTTTGTTCTGAACCGATTTGAGAAAAAAATTCTTGGCGATGATTCTCCTATCCTAGATGATCAACGCAGTTCTATATTTTAACCCAATAGACTGAAGATCAACAGTGGGCACATAATTTAGCAAATCAATAGCATTATGGGTCCATTATTAAGGTTTCTTGTCTAATGTTTCATTAACAACAATACACTTGCTTCAGGCCGTGGTAGCCACGTTGTCTTTATCATTTATAAAATTCAGATAAACCCTAAAATTAGTAGCCTCTGCAACAATAGCATCCCATATCACATGTTTATCTCTTGTAACAATGTTTTACCTTTTAATCTCATCTTCATCTTTCTTACTCTCTCTTGCAAATATTGATTTTACCTTTGAGTGGAGCCATCTTTTCATCTCTTGTTTCAAATTTTCCAAGGCTTCCTTAAGGATTTTGATTTCCCCTGTATGTAGACTCACTTGGGGCATGTCTTGAAACAATCCATCAGTGCTCAATCCAACTTCTGGATTAGTAGGTACAATGAAAACCATATATGACGTTGCTACTCATCCTTGTAACCAATTCTCTTTCTCCTTTTTGAGGTGAAACACTTTAGCTTTGTAATTTAGTGCTTCTTTTCTAAATGTTTCTTTCTCTTCCTCTAGAGCAGCTAGCTCTGCTTCCTGTGGATGTTTAGTAGGGTACATCTTCAACTTCTTCTTCATACCTTGGATTATCTTGTACTTCTCATCTAAAATAGCCTTTTCTTCTTGAGGGCCTTTAGACTCCAATCTTTTGAGCTGTGTCTGCCAGGCTTTGTTGGATGCTTTCTCCTATTTCAATTGCCTATCTAGTTTGAGTGCATGTGTTGTCAATATTGAAACTTTAAAATTTAAACTTAGATAGTCCGAGTATATCATGTCACTATCATTTCTGTGAAACGTTACTTTGTCTGGAGCATCGATATTCTCATAGTGCATCTTGATTTCAGACACTTTATCATCATCTGTTATTTCAATATTAAACGTCTTTATTTCCACATCTCTGAATGAGAATAGGGATGACTTGTGCTGGGATATCTTCTCTACTTCAAGAAACAAGTCTCTTATCTCATTGTTGGCTATACTTCCTTTTACAACATATTGGTTCATCAAGTCTTCTTTGGATTGATATACTACACCAGGTGTCTTGCTAAATATGTGTTTCTTGCTGCTGAAAAACCTTGTGTTGATTTAACTTTGTGGCCTGTTTCCTGTACCATCTTCTTCGTTCTTGGTTTCACCTTCCACCATCTCCATGCTCATTTTATCTTTAGGTTCTTTTTCTTCCAAGTCAACCACTTGATATGGTGGTGTAATTTTCATCTTCTTGGGAATATCTTGCTGACTACTTACACCTAGTTCCTCTGAATTGTTCCTCTTATTGTAAACACTCATCTTTGGGGCATTAACAATCAATCTTGGAGAAGCTTTCTGTGTCTAGATATGCTGAGGGGAAGACTCTATGGATTTTATCCGATCATGCTGCAAAGTGACCTCCATATCTATACATGTTTCCATATTAGCCATTTTATCAAATCTTTCAACATGCTCATGCTCATAGAGGGGAATTTTGTGCATTAGCCTTCTCTTTGATATGATCTCATGTGGGTCATATTTCCCTCCTTGTAATTGTGTAAATCAGAATTCATTGAATTTGTCTTAGATTTGAGGGAAACATGATTTTTTTTTTACCACAAAGGGTCCTACCATGAAAGGAAATTTTAGGTTAGATGCCTTGTGTGCTTTCAGAAAGTGCTATGTTTCAGAAATAATCATTTGTCTGATGAACTCTAAAGAACAAATTCTGGGAGTCAAAAATGCTGGTAAAATATAAGGTCCTTCTTGATAGCCATACACCCATATCATAGTAGATTGTATGAAAAACATCTAATCTCCTACTCCGCTCTCTGGATTTGGTTGTAAAAAACTTTTCATTTCTTCCAAAACCCTTGTAAAGTCTGAGTCGAAGATAAGACTATACACCCTGGACATGACCTTATTGATGAAAATAAGCATGGTGATCCTTTTACATTCAGTTGAGATGAAATCAGTTTTAGGGAATTTGATCTTGTTTGATTCCAGGAACATCCTCAGCAAGTGTGTGTAGTATCTGAAGTGTCTCAATGAACTAAAATTGACTAGCTGTCGATGCATATTATCAACAATGAATCTATCAAAAATAATACAAACCAACTGACAAGAATATGACACAAAAAAGGTTAACATGAAGCCTAACATGACCTCTACTACAAACTTGTCGTTATCTAACCCTAAAATTTGGCTAAGTAGGGAACAAGCCCACTGGACCTCAATGATCATAACGTTCACATTGATAGGTAACGACGGAATTTCTGAATGGTGTTCAGGTTTGACAATGGTTTGCAGAAACATGGTTTTTAATTCTGAAGGGCATTCTCTATAAACTGTGATCATCCTCTTTTCATCGAAGGGCTCTGATGCTATGGAGCAGGATTTTGATACACTGAGGATATGTCAGAGTGACAGGATATCTATTTCACATAAAACCTATGACACTAATTTATTCAAACTAACTCTTTCTTCCTATGAACATTTCTTGTCACACCAACTTATGAACTTAGGGAAAGGAAAGACTACTTCTATGACATAAGGGGTACTGGAGGCTTGAGTCGTTTTGAGAAAAGGGATCTACTTCCTAACATTGTCTAATAAATTTGATCTAGACAGAAAAACGGGTGAGACTGTTATATCTGTGTCGAAAACATCGGAGTCCCTGTCAATTAGGGTGATGTCTTATTCATTCATGGATAAAATGATAGGATTAGAGGCCATTGTGAAAAATACCTGTTAAGCAGCGAAGAGAACATGAATCTGATCCAACTTTGAGATTGATTTTCGAATGGATGGTTTGTGCCAAATTTTGAATGTTTGAATGTTTCAAGGTATCATAAAATAATGTTGGAGATCCTCCTTTTATATGTTCCTATCGACACTGGGAATAGAAAAAAACAGTTTTAGGTAGACTATAGAATTTCTGCAAAAACCCCAATAGATCTAGAATTCTAGTTAAATTGAACACATGCAATTTGCTGATATTCAATAGATGAGAGAAATTTTTTGCTCCATAAATCAGAGAATTATATTAATAAAAAATGAATATACATGAGGAACTATCCTCAAAAAGAAGAGAGGAGGTGAATATACAGAATTTCCAACATAGAAATTCTAGTAAAAAAAACTTAAAAATAGCTAAAATAGGTGTCATAAGCTAAGGGAGACCACATAGTTCGACCTAGACCACTAAATATACATGTCACACACTCATTAATGTACACAAGATTCAAGTGATGTGCATTATCTCACTTAAGCTCACTTAACTGACAAGAGAAGCAGTTCCAACTCACCTAATTGACCCGAAATAGTAGTTACTAATAATAGTAACGACAAAAATCATTAATTAAGGAATAAATCTCTCACTCAAAGAGGAGGTTCACATTCCCCAATAATATATGATTTTTTTCATGGGGGAGTTGGAATATATCAAGAAAATCAAGAATAAATCAAGAAAATCAGGAACCGAGAGTTGAGTCTTGATCTAAAATTAGCATTTTTCCTTAAAATCTACGGATGAGGCGCTCTTCTTCTCTATGTGTCCAAATTATATGGAATAAAGTGTAAATGAATGTATTAACCAAGATCTAGGAGTCTAAGCTAGGTATAAACTAATGAAAGTTAGGGTTATTCTCCAACACCCCCCTTTAAGCCTAACTGTAATGACAAAAACATTTGAGTCCTGGAAACTTGGCCATTTTAGGTACTCATTACATAAAACAAATCCTATTGAAAAGAGGAAAGAGGGAAAAACTCATGGGAAAATCCCCCCCCCCCAAAAAAAAGAGGAAAAAATATGATGAGTGGCCAAAAGTGACCTACTCAGTTGTCTCCACCACTCCAAGCATAGCTCTCAGTTCTAAAAAATTATTTTCAATGAAGGACTTGGTGAAGATGTCTGCAACTTGTTGCTCTGTGGGGAAGTACTGCAGTGAAATGACTCTATCATATATCAACTCGCGGATGTAATGCATGTGATGAACTTTCCATCTGCTAGAAGCGGCAATGGCCAAAACTAATCGAATGGAGTCCATTTTTTCAATAGGTGCAAATGTCTCTGTGTAGTCTATGCCATATACCCGTGAGTATCCTTTTGCGACAAGTCAAGATTTGTACTTTATTATCTCACCATATACAGGAATATTTGTTCGATATATCCATCGGCATCGAAAAATCTTTCTTCCTTTCGGAAGTGGAACCAAGTCCCATGTGTTTTTGTCCATAAGAGTAGAGTACTCTTCATCCATGACAGCCTTCCAGAGTGTGTTTCCAGTAGACTCAGAGTGTGACTTTGGATATGAACCAAGTGACATATAGAAATTTATGGGAAACAAAGGTTCTGTGTAAGCTAGGGCTTGAGGAGCCCCAAAAAACTGTGATCTAGTTCTTCTTGTATCCACAAGATCACCAACTAGTTCACCCGCATCTTTCAGGGTTTTCTCTACCCAAGTTGGCAATTGAGTTGGAGAATACATGACCTGATCCTCATCCTATGTATCATACCCAAAAAGGATTCTCTAATTTCTGCTCTGAATTGCTCTAAGAAGTTTCTGACTCCTCCTCATTAGTGACAACAAGCAGTTCCTCGACAGGGTCTTCTGAAAAATCATCCAATGATTCTTATTCAAACTTCACACTTCAAGCTATAATGACCTTTTCAGTGTGAGAGTCTAGCAATATATATCCTTTGACACCTTCAGGATATCCAAAAATTATGCAATCAACACTTTGAGGCTCCAAATCCTTCCTCTTATCTGTCAGAATGTGAGCCCGTGCTCGTGAACCAAAAATACGAAAGTGCGACACTTTCGGTTTCTTACCGGTCCAACATTCAAAAGGAGTGGTGTGTTTGAGTGATTTGTGATGATATTGGTTTTAAATGTATGTTTCACAATTAATAGCTTCAGCCCATATCTTGGGAGCTAATGATTTTGACTGTAACATACAATTTTCCATCTCTTTTAAGGACCAATTTTTCCTCTCCACAACACCATTCTGTTGTGGTGTATATGGCACTGTGTTGTAGTTGTATACCTGCATCAATACAAAGTTGTTGCACATATTTGTTGAAATACTCCACCCCCATTATCAGTATGGATTATCTTAATCTTACACCTATATTCATACTTATAAAGTTCTTTAAATTCTATAAGGCATTCAAATACTTCTGATTTTAATTTCAAAAAAAATACCCAAGTAAAGTGAGAGAAATCATCTATGAAGGTGAGTACATATCGAGCCTTACTGATTGAAGGCTATGGGAATGGGCCCATGATGTCACTGTGAATCATCCCAAGAGGTGAATAATCTCTTTGTGCCTTCCCTTTGTCAAACTTTTTCTCTGGATGCTTGCCAAGAATGCATCCTTGAAATACACCGCTTGCGAATTTAATAGTTGGCAATCCTTCTACCATGTTTTCCTTGCTGAGTTGATGCAAGTAATTATAGATTAGATGAAAAAATGTTTCATGCCATAACATAATAATATCATTATATTGTGACATAAATAAAGTGCTAATATATTTATGACCAAAGTGGGAGAAGAAATACAAACGAGAACCATGATCTGCAATTCCATGTGCAAGCTGCGAGCCTGTGGAAATGTCAGTTATCACTGCGGAGTTTGGAGTGAACTCCACCTTCGTTCTAGAGCCAGAATGAGTGATATTATATATAGAGAGAGTATTTGTGGACAAAGAGGGAACATTAAGCACATTTTTGAAGCATCCCCCTTCAAGATCAACAATTCCTTCTCCGCACACCTTTGCGGGTGTGGCATCTCCCAAGTAAATTGGGGATCTGGTGCTTTCTTCGATGGCGGAAAATTCATCTTTTGATGAAGCTATATGGTTCAATGCACCTGAATCAAGGATCCAATATGATGGAGTGTATGTTACAGCCATTAAATCTTGACCATCTCATTCTCTCCCTCTCGTTCTATTATCATCTTTTTTCTTTGCATTTTTGGGCACCATGAGATTGTGTTGCTGCAATTGCTTAGCCATCTAATCGATAGTCTTCCTCATGAAATTTTCTTTGGGATGAAAACCTTTGGAAAATTAGCTGCAAAGTGTTATTTCATTCTTCTTCTTACCCTTAGTCTTAGAAGAGTTATCTGAAGATTGTGCGTATCTCTCCTTCTTCGATTCAGGAAATTTACCCGTTCCTTTTTTCTTGTCTTTTCCACTACTCTTTGGAGAATTAGTAGCCACAAGTTCTTGGTTCTTGGAACTCTTGATGGCACCCATTTAGAATAAATTAGATTGATCTTGAGTCAATTCTACAATGAAATCATTCAATGGAGGAATTTTCCATTTTTCCTGATTCAATTTAGATGCTTGAAAAGACGACACAAATACGGAATATTCAGGGCCTAATTTCGAGAGAATTGAAAGGATGAGCTATTCTTCCTCTTTCGTGACTCCACATGCATTAAGTTCAATGAGGATGGATTTGAACTTGGTGAAGAATTATTGCAGGTTTTTGAAATGAATTGGACTTAGGGACATGAGTTCATTCTCCAGTTGATGCACTCTCATTGCATCTTGCTTGCCGAATAGTCCTTCCAATGTGGTCCAGACCACATTGGGAGTAGTGGCTCTACTGACATGAAAAAGGAGATATATGGAAATTGATAGGAATGTCAGCCCAATTTCTTCATATAATTTATTGAAATAATTTATCTTCTCCACTAAAACAGTTGATTCTTTCTCTGTTCCCATTGTTACCCGGTAAAGTCCTTTGCTTCGGAGGAGCGGAGAGATCTATATCTTCCATTCAAAGTAATTGAAAGGATTTAGAATGAGTTTTGTGGTATGAGAGAGATAATACATTTCTTATTTCTGTGCCTCCTGATTATCTATACCTACAAATAAAACCATGTACAATCCACTAGATTCAATCTAGCTCTGATACCATGTAGAATTCTTGCAGAAACACCAATAGATCTAGAATTCTAGTTAAATTGAACACAAGCAATTTGATGATATTCAAGATATGAGAGAAAGTTTTTTCTCCATAAATCAAATAATTATATTAATAAAAACTGAATATACATGAGAAACCATCCTCAAAAAGAAGAGAGGAGGTGAATATATAGAATTTCCAACATAGAAATTCTAGTCAAAAAAGGCTAGAAATAGCTAAAATAGGTGTCATAAGCTAAGGGCGACCACATAGTTTGACCTAGACCAATAAAGATACATTCCACACAATAATTAATTTCCAAAAGAGTCAAGTTATGCACATTATCTCATTTAATCTCACTTAACTGACAAGAGAAGCAGTTCCATCTCACTTAACTGACCTGAAATAGTAGTTACTAATAATAGTAACGTCAAAAATAATTAATTAAGGAACAAATATCTCACTCAAAGAGGGGGTTTGAATTCACCAATAATATATGAGTTTTCTCATGGGGGATTTGTAATAAATCATGAATAAATCAAGAAAATCAAGAACCGGGAGTTGAGTCTTGATCTAAAATTAGCAGTTTTCCCTAAAATCTAGGGACGAGGCACCCTTCTTCTCTATGTGGCCAAATTAGGTGAAATAAAGTGTAAATGAATTTATTAACCAAGATCTAGGAGTCTAAGCTAAGTATAAACTAATGTAAGTTAGGTTTATTCTCGAACATAGACCACTTTTCGCCCCGATGTACATGTAGAGGTGCCACATGTTCACGAACGAAACCATGACAGTTTTTCTAGCCCACCTTTGAATGATTAATCCTTGCTCTACTTCAATCATCGATATGAGTTTTATTCATCGGCCTGGATCACTCTAAGATCTATGGTCCACAACGCCCCAGCCACTTTCGGTATCAGGGATTGGAGAAAGCGGTTTTAGGTAGACTGATTTTTTCCCCGATGTACCTCTAGAGGCGCCATGCATCCATGAATGAAACCATAGTATTTTTTCTTAGCCTGCCTTCAAATAATTATCTTCCACACTACTTCATTCCTTGATATGTGCCTTATTCGTTGATTCAGGCTCCTTTGGATCGACGGTTCACTGAATCCTACCTTTCGCGCCTCCACTATATTTGTCCACATGTTGCCATATATGAACTTATCATCCAAACTATCACACTTCCATAATGATGTGGATTTTCGCTAAATCTTTGAAACTTAGATCCTGATCTGAAAATTGTTACAATGATAACATAGGCTTCAATTGGGGATGATATCCTCCCTACAAGGTAGAAAAGAATTGAAGACCAAGTGCCTACCCATTGGGTTGTAGTCTATTAGTGTGATCTGAATCTGTTGATCTTTATTCAAAAAAAATTAAAATCTACCCATCATATCTCAGGGCCCTGACCTCAGGCTTCATCTATGCTTCTTTTATTTCAACTTGTCATGCGTATAGAAAAACAAAAATGACTATATACAATGAATGGTGGGGTGATTATTTTTTAAACAATGTAATGTTTGAGGAACCTTCCATTCACATGCCCTCCTCATGTGAGTTCTCCATTACTTTCCTGTAACAAATAGGATTTTCTCCCATGGTAAGTTGCGATTTTGAATGGACCTAGCCGTAGGTTATCAAATTTCCCATGTTTTCCCTTATCTTTGTTTCGTGCATCCCATTTTAGTACCCGGTCTCCTGGTTCAAAGTCATCCACCTTGGTATGTCTGTCTAAATCCTCTTTGATTTTGTCTTGGCATAGCTGGGCATTATGAAAGGCCTTTTATCTGGTTTGTTGTATGTTGATGAGATCATCATCTCTTCTCCTACTAGTGTTTGTTTCTTCCTCTTGCTTGTGTAACAACTTCATTACTATAAACCCTAATATAGTAGGAAAAATTTCTTCAATGTCGTAGACGATATGGAAAGGGAATGTGGCAATGGATCTCTTTGGGGATATTCTGTCAACCCATAGCACGTGGATGATCTTTTTGTGCCATGCCTTTTTATTTTCTTGTAGCCATTTTTTGATGATTCTGACCAAGCTTTTATTCGAAGACTCAACCAACCCATTCCCTTGAGGGTAATATGATGTGGAATTCCCAAGGGTGATTGTTATCGGACTAATTGGTAGGTGCAGACACTAACAAATCTCCCTAGATGCACCTGGATCTAGAAAAAAATAGGACAAGACATGACTCTTTCCCTAAGTTGTAATCATTGAATCTCTTAATAGGGAGGAATAAGTGACATACCTTTGTATCACTTTCTTAGGTCTTTGTTGCTCCTGCTTCGCTCCGATGCTCTCGTGAGGTCAATTCCAAGACAACACAAACCAACCAAAGTGAAGATAGAAAAATGTATTCAATGTTAAATTATGCATATGATCAAGGAATTACACAATAAAGTAAGAGTGACTTTATGGGAAAGGGATATGCCGCTGTATCATATTAATTGAAAGTAGAAGATACAACCTGATTGCCTTGATGTCGCAAGCTTCCTTTCAGTGAACCTTGGTTCTGACACACACTCTTGCTCTATGCTTTCATGAAGAAGATCCAATTCCTCTTGATAGACCAACTAGAGCCTCCAAGCCTTTGTCCAAGAAGGGTTCTTCACACAATTCTTTCACCAATTCTTCATTCAATCTTGCTTAACCTTTTCCATGAGAAACCTTTCAATATATAGGAGAAGGAGAGATGGTTACATGGATGAGGATGATCCCATCAAATCTGAGAAGTCAGTAAAATGACAACCATACGAATGCCAACTCATTTTCTAGAAGATTCCCTTCTAGAACCCTCGAGACATCTTCTCTTTTCCAAGCTTGAAAACAGGTTCCCACCCTATGTATGGAGAAAAATGTGAGAAGTTCTCACCCTAGGTGTAGGTGGCCTGTGAGAATGAATGATTCTCGCACCCTAGGTCATATGCAGCCTGTGAACTTACTTTGAAAATGTGTTTTTGGAAGGAGACAAGATCCGCTTTTCTCAGGAAAAAAGTCCTTGTTGGGAGCCTGAATACACCATTGTTAATACGTCACCAGGGTGACCAAAATCATGTGTAATAGAATTCCCCCTAAAGTATGAGGCTGAAATCAGTGACATCTGAAATACTTTGTAAACTGCGTGTGTGTGTCGGAAACCAGGAGTGAACCTAATCATAAACCTGCAAACAACCAAGCATATGTAGAATATAATACCAGTTCTGAGGTAGGCATTCCCATACTCAGATCACAAATGGATGACATTATGAATGTGGGTCATGGCCAGCAATCATACACTATGGATCCATGCCGTAAAAAGTATTACATAGCGACCAGGAATACACTGTGGATCTATGCGAGAAGACTCAAATTAGGACGACATATCCACGTGAAATACAAAGTGGATCTATGTGTTGATGCAAATCATACATACTCCATTGCAGTCTAGATCAAAAAGATGAAATCCAGGGTCTTCAATCCCATCACCTGAAAGTACGAATCTAGCCATGTGATTACATGTGCCGAAGTCGAACATGGTAGAAACCATTTGATTACCGGTCATTGATGAAACCATTAACAAGTATGAGGGAAATCACCATTAATGTCAATGACTCCCAAGGTACACTAGTACAATCCAATGAATGTGAATAAATGAGTTGAGGTCAAACATTCAATGGAATCTCCCGATCAGGGGTCAATGATGAAAACTCATGGATGCAAGGAAGGAGTTAGCTGGTGGAAGTCACTAGGTCAGCGGAAGAAAGGTTGGTCCTAGGAAGGTATCGTTATTAGGGCATCCGAAGGAAGGATTACTTGCTCTCTGGCTAAGGATGGGTCGTGAAAGGTGCCCAGAAAGGTATCTTTGACCGAGCAAGGGGTCAGACCTAGACCAAGGGTGGTGAGCGCATGGTCAGACAAATAGTTACCCCCATTAGCTTAGGTCTTAATTTCTCTTTACAACCGTAGACTAGACCATCCTCTACTAGAAACCCACTGTTGAAAGTGAGAGAACCTACCATTGAGGCATATAAGTTCCAAGGTACCAAATAATTTCTAAGTCTTGTTTTTGGATAATGAGTTGGAGTCGATGGAACAAGACTTGTCACAGGGGGGTCATAGGGGGGCCTTGATGTATCTCCCATCAATGACATGAAATGAGTAACAGATTTTGAAGGTGAAACGGGAATATAGATGACAATGGACATAGGGAAGGCCGAATTGGTAAGAATGGACAACTACAGATGGCCAACTCAAATAAAGGTTTTAGATGAACTTCTCTTGAACATATGAACGACACAACCAAGGATTTGGAAGCACTGACTCAAAGACAACTCAGGATATGACCTTGTAATAAGTCGAATGAGAGACAAATGGATTTCCCAAACTGGCTTCCAATAATGAATAGGGGGTGTCATGTTCGAGAGTGACACTTATTGCCAATAATATGAATATGAAAACACATCCCTTTCCCAAATTTTCCTCCACCATTTCTGGTGAGTACCTCTTTATTTTTACGCAAGCTTGAGGAGGATAACATATGCTTGTTGATGTAAGCTCATCCTTCGAACAAGTCCCTCGAAGTATGTTTAAAGAACCCTAGGAAGGAGTGGTTCGGTCCCATTACAGGTCTTTCGATGTTTGTTTAACGAGTCCAAAGAGAGAAAACTTAGGGTTTTTTCATATTTTGAGGGTCTGAAAAACACTTAAAAGAGAACTCTCTCAGTTCCTTTTTCGTAAAGTAGTCTAATGAGACCGAAAAATAGATAAATTATCGCCCAACAGAAATTTTCTTCAAATACTTTAACGAGAATGAAAAGAACAAGGTCCCTCGACAATCTTTTCATGTTTAGAGAGTCTGAAAAGAGCTTAAAGCGAACTCTAGGGGGTTCCTTTTTTGTATAACCTTGATGAGCCCAAAAAAGTGATAAAAGTGTGCTCGATTAATTTCTCATGTATTTTCGAGCGTGAGAACAAACAAAGACCAAGCTCAAGGTTTTGTCTAAAAACCATAAAAAAAAATTAAGCATGCAATGAAAAAGAGAAAATACCCATACTCCTTCGTGTAGGCTTCAAAGTCGTTATATCTACAAAAGGTCACACTCATAGGGCTATTAGACATTAGGTTTGATGAATAAAACAATATAAAAATCAACAAATATGGTAAAAAGTAAATATAAGTGGGTAAAAGGGCTTTTACCATAGTCATTGTGACTTTGCCAAGAATTTAGTCCAAAACCCCTCTTTTTCCCTTGAATTTTAGTGCTCGATTGTGGAAGGTACAAGAAACTATTTGGCAAACTGTCTCCATAAGCAAGGTAAGATCTCTATCTTCTACCTTTTCATGGTTCAATTTTTCATTTTCATTGGCAAATTTCAAGTTTTTGAGTTTGTTTTAGGGAAAAAACTTGCGCCCAGGCGTTCTCGCAGGCTAGCCATATAGGATCTGCGAGAATGCATGATTCTCGCAGGTGGCCCCAATGGCACCTGCGATAACCTCGCACTGTGCTAAAGGGGCACCTGCGAGGGTTGAAAAATGAAAATTTACTTTGATTTTTACTCAATGAAAAATATGCCAAGGCTTGAAATGAGTTGTTGACTCTCTTCTTATGGTTCTTGTGCAGGCATTTAACCATCAAGATGCTGGAGTGGCATGAAAGAGAGAATGAAGAGGATGATCTATTACCGGGAATGACTTGGGCACCGTTGCCACTCTTTGAGACTGTGGTCTCTTGAAATTCTTTCGGATCCCGGGCATGAGGGCCCAAGTCAGGTTGTTGGAGTACCTCGTTCATATGTGGGATGTGGACCAACAAGTATTCCATGTGGGGGTCCACACATTGTCTTTGGATATCGAGGACATTTACTTCCTAACAGGACTATCATGGCGTGGGCACAATGCTAGCTTGACCGGTAGCTGAGGTGGTGGGCTTCCTATGAGTGAATATTGTCGTCAATACTGTGTTCCAAAGGTGAAAAATATCAAAGGAAAGATGTCTATTTGGGGGGTCCAGGATTTGACCCTTTGCAATATATTTTTCACCATTTCTCACACGGTTGGGAGCGTATCTCCACACATGGATCTACAGAGCTACTTCCAGTACACCATTGAATGTACAGAGCCACGAGTCTTCAACTGGGTGGACACATTTCTCCGCAGTATGAAGAGGCAGTTGACAAAATGCAGGAGAGGTAACCTAAAAAAATTCAGGTACAAATCACTTTTGGTGTCCTTCTTTCTTGAGAGGGTCCCCTTGCTGAGATTACAGGTTGATTGGGGTTTACCAACCCCATAGGATCCAAGGATGTTGAGGTGGTGCAACCTCATGGACCGAAACATAGCTGGGCCTATCATCAAATATAATGATTCCTTATTTGACTGGTTGCAGCCACAGATGTTGATGGTTGATGATTATGCCTATGCCGGGTTGGATTTCTGAGGGGATCCAGATTTGGCCCTACCTGAGGACACTCAGTGGGGAGATCTAGGTAAGAAGTACACATTTTTTCACTTTTTAAATGTTTTTGTGAGTTTTATCATATGCAATGTTTTTATGTTTGTCCAAGGTCTAATTACAAAAAATCTCTTTGATGACACAGACGTGGGGCCTTATCGACCTTTGGGTACCTCTCCTATTCAGTGACAAGGAGAGGTGGCTCCAATGCCACGATGGGATGCTGAAGATTATGAGGTAATGGAGAAAAACTTAGAGGGGTTGACTGCTGACATTCCGGACATGCCTATCGGAGAGGTCCCTCAGTGTTATCAATGCCATATGGTGGGTGTGTCAGAGTCTATTGGCCGACTTCTTCATAGGGTTTCCCAGGTAGTTGTGTGTTATCATGAGTGTTACCCATGATGTTACTTTGTAGAAGCTATAATCTTCAGATTTTGAAATTTTGGTTCTCGGATAGAAATTTTTGTAAAAAACTTTTGATCGTTATATACATATATACGGCTTCTATCGGCTTATCATGTGTTATGTGATACATGTGTCTTTGGTTTATAAATGGCCCAAATGTTTGTCTAATACATAGTTAGGTAATGCATCAGTTAATGTATTTAGACATCTAGGAATATGTTGATACTCAATATAATCAAAATAATGTTCCAAGAGGCAGATTCATAAATATACCCTCAATAAAGTAGGACTTCGAATAGCATAGACATTACTTAACTGTAGTACTACTAGCTGTGAATTGAGTCATACAACCAAGTGACGGATACTGAGTGAGATAACATCAATCAACAATTCGATAATGACATTATACTCTGCAATATTTTTGGTCACATGACCGAGACACACACCTCGTAGAGTGATAAGTTCGTTTGTAGGGGCATAAATTTCCCAAGCAGTAGAAGCAAGGTTATGAGTACTACGGCTAGCGCCATCAGCAAATCCAATGTGGGGTAGCAAAGACTTCGACATCTAGAAACCAAACATAATGTAACATAAGGGCAGAGACCAGATAAGAAAAAAACATACTATAGTAACACACAAGAAGTATGATACAATAAAACACAAGTACTCATGCACAGGTAATCTTAGGCATAGTACTTCTTTAAGTACAACCCATTTCTGGGTTCACTCAAAGGAATACCATCATAATCTACTAACTCATAAGCTCCTTTCTTCAGCACTCATCTAATGATGTAAGGACCTCGCCACATAGCTTCAAATTTTCCAGCTCCTAGCATATCTCGATCTTGTTCGTAAAGGATAACCAAATCACATTCGGATAAAACACGAGGCTTGACATGTTTGTCGTATTGGGCCTTGACACATTTCTTCTGGGCTTCTATGATTAGGGTAGCGTCGCGTTGAGTTTCATCCAATCGCATGAGATACAATAGACGTTCTTCTTCATCAGAAGTGTTTGGTAGGAGTTTGATGGCTAGTTTTAGGGAGGGTATCTCACATTCAATCGACAGGATGGATCCTAAACCATAGACTAACCGGAATGGTGTAAACCTGGTGGCAGACTTAATGGATGTCTGGTAAGCCCACAATGTGGAAAACAACATCATGTGCCAACTTATTTTGTGAATCCCTATCATTCATTGAAGCATGGTTATGAGGACTTTGTTAATTTCTTCGACTTGGCCGTTGGCTTGTGGGTAATAGGGTGTTGAGTTTTCATGGTGAAGACCCAACTTTTATGTGAGTTCAGACATCATGAATTTTCTAATGTGGTTACCGTGATTGGTGACGATAGCCTGGGGAACACCAAAACGAGCTATGATGTGATTGAATATGAATAATGTTGCGGTCTTCCCAGTATTGTCAAATGTTGGCATCACCTCGGCCCATTTCATAAAATAGTCTACGGCTACAATAATGTATCCATGCCCCCCGATCGAGTGAGGGTGACATGTCATGAAATCGATACCCCATTTCACAAAAGGATTGACGGAGACCATAGGGTGAAGAGGAGCGGGATGTGATTGTATTTTATGGTTGTAGGTCTGGCAAGCATGGCACTTTTCGATGGAAATTATACAATCGTTAAATAAAGAGGGCCAAAAATACCCAGCTTGCAAGATTTTATGGGCAGTGGCATACCCAGACATGTGACCACCACAAGCTCCAGAATGGCAGTCATTTAGGGCTTTCTCAGCCTCGTCAAATGTGAGGCAGCATTGAAAAACTGAGTCAATCCCACGACGATAAAGAGTATCACTGAGGATAATATACTGATGGTCTTGGTAGTGTATTCGACGATGGTCAGTACTAGACAAATTGGGTCGAAAAGTCTAGGTTTGGAGATATATGATGATATATCCATACCAAAGATCATCAAAACTAATCAGGAAAAGGGATTCATCAGGTAATGAATTGGTTTCCACCTTTTCCATCTTAGAGTAGGGAAAGTCACATATCAACTCAGAAAACACTAAGGATTTCTTGTACTTAGCGCATTCGAATTCCAAGTCAAACTCATGGAGTATCATGATCCATTTGGAGTATTTTCCCCCTAGCAGTTGAGATGTGAGAATGTGTTTCATAGGGTTGTAGGTAGAAATTACCATAGTCTTGCGAGAGCGGATATAGTGCTGGAAACGTTGAACTACTTGGACGGATACCAAGGCTAGTTTCTCGACATGTAAATACTTGGTTTCAGTAGGTGTTAGACTTTGAATCAAGTAATATATGACATGTTCATCATGAGAATCATCCTCCTAGATGAGAACCATAGCGATGGTGTAATCCGAGGCTGCGAGGTAGAGGAAGTAATTGTGATTGTAATCAAGGAGGAAAAGAAGTGGAGCACATGTTAGGGACATTTTTAGAGCTTTGAGAGATTTGTTTGTGATGGTATCCCATACGAACTTGGACCCCTTTTTCAGTAGTCACATAAATTCAAGAGTTATCTCGGCATAGTTTGGGATGAAATGATGAAGAAAGTTTTCTTTCTCTTGCAAACTTTGTAACTGGCGAAGTGAAGAAGGAGGAGGGAGATTTAGAATCGCCTCGACCTTTAAAGGATCTACCCGGATCCCTCAATGTGAAACAATAAAGCCTAGAAGTTGGTCGAATTCGATGCAAAAAATGCATTTGTGAAGATTCAAGCGTATATGGTAGAACCGACATCGGAGGAAAATGGCTTGGAGGTGTATTGGATGATCGACCCGACGCATGGAATGAGTGGGTAAGTCATCAAGATATGGCTGCACGATGTGCTTGATATCATGGAAGGCATAAGACATAGCGTGTTGAAAGGTTGCACCAATGTTTTTGAGACCAAAAGGAAGTTTTCGATAGGAAAAAGTGCCCCAAGGACAAATAAAAGCGGTTTTGTGTTGGTCCTCGGGAACAATATTGATTTGATTATATCTAGAGAAACCATCCATCAGAGAGAAGATTTCACTTCCAGCACAATCATTGACAATCTGGTCGATGAAGGGGGTAGGAAAGTTGTCTTTAGGACATGCTTTGCTAATATCCCTATAATCAACGCACATGCGAATTGTGCCTTGTTTCTTGTCAATCGGGACAAGATTGGAAACCTAGTTAGTGAGAGTCACCGGGTAAATAAAGTTGGCTTTGAGAAATTTCTTGACTTCAAGCTTGATAGCGGCCGCTTTACATGGGTGGACCAAACAAATGTGTTGCCGAATGAGTTTAGCATCTGGGTATGTCTTGATCTCGTGTATCACAATGTCAGGGTCAATACTCGACATTTCTTTATAGCTCTAGGTGAAGACATCACGAAATTGTTTGAAAAGTGACTTGTAGGTGATGACTTTTTCAGGGGAACACGAAGCTCTGATGTGCACATTTTCGACAATTCCATGTTTTATGGATATGTCAAGGGGAATGGTGGGTGAGATATTTCTTAAGTTCCCTTTGGAAAACACATTGTGTGTAGACTCAGGAACAATGGAAATGACGACAATGGTCGATGGGGTCAAGATCCGTTGGTAGCTCTCGATGGTGTGGTGTTCCAAGAAGAGGATGGAACGATGATGTCCATCGTCCCAAGGGGTGTCTTCCATAACAGACATAATCATTTCGTCCATGGGAAAAATGATACAGAATGGATCTGGAGATAAATCACCAAGAGAGGGGGTAGAAGGGGTTGTCGATTGAATGGTCTGATAGGCGGATTCGACCGAGATCAATGGCATTTCAGTGCCATAATGAAGATGATCATCGGGGTTGGGTACCATCCATGGGTTGTGAGACACAAGGGTTTCGTGAATAGAGGTGGAGATCATGTTGATTGAAGAGACAGACGGATGTGGAAAATCAGGTGGTGAGATGGGGAAAGTATCCATTAATGAGGAGTCTTTAAGAAGACCCACACCGACATTCTCGTATCTGGGGGGGGGTTTGGCTATGAACGATACATTTCCAGTACGTGTATCTGAGTTAAAGAAGGATAATCGGTCGACGGTAATTACCTTTCCTTGATGTGGGAAATGTACAACATGAAAAAGAATCGACACAACTGCATGCATGGAATCAATCTAGCTATGGCCAAGCATAATATTGTAATCGAGAGGAGCGTCAAAGACTTCCACTTCAACTTGGACCATTTTTCCTTCTAACGTGATTGGCAATGAAGGGAGGATGACGTAAGGTTTAAAACCAGAGCCATTAAAGGCTTTGAGTGTGTTGTGTTATTTAGTCAAAGAGGGAGAGCCGATGGCTTTCCAGCAGGTAATAGACAAGACACACATTGAGGCACCCTCGTCGATAATAGTTCTACAAAAAAATTTGTCGGAGACAATAACTTGTATTTGGAATGTGAGTTGAGGGGGTATCCTTGGAATGTGATCTTCCAAGTCAAAAATTATTAAGTTTGTATCCATAGGGTCAATTCCACCGATAGCTTTTAACAGTGCCTTCCATTGTATAGGACAACTTTTAAGGACTTCGAGGGATGACATCACGGATGGTTCTTGAGCCAGATCTTCAACAATACTGTAGTTCTAGGTAGCACGGGCATGAGGATTGAAAGTTGATTTTCGAGCGACGCCCTTTGGAGGGGGGGGAGAAGAACTTTGTCGAGGCTCAGTCGTTCGAGATGAAGAGGACCATTGGTAGGTGGGATCATGGGAGATGGTTGGACCAATGAAGGAGGTATAGCATCAACCTTCTCTTTAGAGGAGGAATAATATTTGTCTGTGGTAAGTGTGATGTCATTTTTCTTTGAATCTCTTTTACACATTAAGACATAGGATGTATTGGAGGGGGAGGGTTGGTCGTTAATAGCCAATTGGGCTTGTTGTTGAGAATGGAAGGGTTGTGACAATGCGACCAGAGTGGGTGGTTTTGGGGTTCCTTGAGGGAACTTATTAACCTAGGCTCATCATGGACAATCCTTAGTGTAGTGATCATCACCATAGATAAGACAAGGGTATCATGGTTTGCGCTTATCCCTATCGTCAACAGGTGGTGTTTTGGTTCTTTCTACTTGTGAATTATTTTTGTCCTCCTTATTCTTACCCTTTCCCTTTCTGGATTTGTTTTTACCGGTGGGGGTAGATTGAACAACATTTACCTATGAAGTCTTGCCAGTGGGAGGAGTAGGAGACGGAGCATTTTGAACATTAGAAGAAATGGGTTTGGGGTTGTTGTTGGAGGTTTGGATGGAATGTGGTTGGGCATGGAAGGTGCCAATCACACCATTGGCCGCATGAGAAGCAACAGGGGTAGTTGAAGTGGAGGAAGTAGAAGGACGAGGTGCATCAGGGAGTAAGTCATAAATAGTAACCATTTGTGAGTAAATGAGGTCAATGTATTGAGCATGACTAATGGCCCGTTCTTCTGTGACAACTCCACCCATGGTGATGTCACAATTGATGTCATTCACAAATGATTTTTTGAACCATTCTTCTAGCAACTGATTGGGAAGTTCGAGTTTGATGAGACATCATCTCTGTCCCCATTCATGAATGTGATCGGAGATATGAGTGGCTTTAGTTTGTTTAAAAGAGCTCAAAATCTCGGTCCCTGTTTCATAGCAAATTGGTAACTGGTAGTGGGTGAGGAAAGCCATAGTGTGGGTGTTGAAGTTGGTGAAGAAACCTCATGGTAATTCTATATACCACTTCACGACAGAACTCATGAGAGTTCGTTGAAAAAGGCATAAACGAATAGAGTCATCCATCAAGGAGTTGGATGAGTACCAAATGTGAAAAGTCATTACGTGATTGTTTGGGTCCTCTCCCACTTTTCCATCGAATTTAGGGATGTTGGATGGTATTTTGGCTGGTATGGCGGGCCATTGGGGAGAGTGATGGATCGGATCGTTTAAGATCCTTGACATATCCAGGAGGTCCAAAGTGGCTAAAAAGGTAACTGTCTATTCACATGCGGGTACTGGTGGCTTTGGGGAGGGAGTCCCATCGGAAAACCAGTGGGACCATAAGCAGTCTACATATAATGCGAAGACCCAGGCATATTTGGTGGTTTTTGTGGAGGAAAGTAGCTCATGGGATTGTATCCTTGAACAGGGGTGTGGGATTGAGCATTCGAGCCCCAAATAGGATTGGACTTACTTGGATATGGTTTTCCTATACTAGGGGGTATAACAGATGTAGTTGGAGGCTATTTCCCCTTAGTCTATTGAGGATTATGTTGTATCAGATGGTTCCAATACTGGGCCAAGGATGGAGGTATGTTTTTTCCATAGGGTGGGGTCAGTGGTGGTTGTGCTCCGATCGAGGGTTTTGTTCCAATAGAGGGTTGTGTTCCAATTGGGATTTTCCCTACAAGGGGGGGTTGAGTTGGGCCTCCTTGGTGAAATTTTCCACCAACAGGAATCTAGTAATTTGGTGTGAACGACGAAATGGTGCCACTAGGATCGGTGCCTCCGATAGAGGATGGAAAAGGTCCTCTGAAAGGGGGTGGAGGAAGTGTTGGGATGAAACCAGGAGGAGAGTGTCCATACAAAGAGGGACCACCAGGAGTTTCGTATGTGATGGCCTATGAATGGGAATAGAGGCATTCAATGCACGATATCTAGGTGGAAGAGTCAGGGTGACTCTAGGAGAAAGAGGTGTACCAATAGGGTCTTGGCTAGCTGTTGTAATCCCGGTGTGAAGACTCATAGTATCTGTGTAATGGACCATTTGTAAAGGGAGATTCAAGATGTGGTCAGCTCTCGGAGCTTCTGTACCAGGGAAATAATAAGCAGTAGTAAAAGGTATTGCGTCTGGGTCAGAGGTTTCGGGGAACGCAGGTGAGATGGTGATATCAATGCCTTCTCCTAAGCCAAAGAGATCTCGTCTAAAAATGCCAGTATCCCAAAAAGGATCTTGACCTTCAGGTCCTGGAAAAGGTCCAGTTGGTGATCTAGAAGACAAAACAACCAAGTCTCTAAAAGAATTTACTCACATAATATGTTTCTCGGAGTCAGGGTGAAGTCGAAAGTCCTCTCGAAAATTGGAAATTCAGAATCATTCTAGAGAGTCAGTTCTTTCCACTTGTGGAGTGGTGACGTCTTGGAATTCACTCTGTTGAGGAGAGACCTCCGGTGAGATGGTAGGCAAGGGTTGAGAACCTTCCATATTTTCTGGGGGTAAGCCTTGCATTCTACGTGAATGACATGGATGGTCTATTTTGAATGAGTTAAAAAATTACGAAGAAAATTCTATGGTCAACTTGGGTAAACAAACAACATGCACTAGTAAAAAAATCTAGGAAACAACACCAAGCAAATAGGACCTTCTAATTCCGAAGTCACTAGTTGGTGATGAAATCCAACGTTGCAACAATGAGATGAGAAGGGGTTGGGCTAGGGTGGAAAAGTTACACTGACGACCTGCTTAACGGACTTACACCCTGGTGCAAGCTCCCACACATAATCATGGGTATACCCTCCAAGGAGCCCGAGTGAGTTTGGCCAACATCGATTCTAGGTACCGTGAAGACTTGCCCCTTCACAGTCACCTTGTGTAAGACCCTAAGAAGATAGTCCACTAAAGTTACCACCAACAACAATAAATCCTGGGGGGACAGTCGACAGTCTGATCCACACACAAGGGTAGGGTATCTACCCCAAAATCAACTTGAGAAGCTTCCACTCATCATTGTGGTTATACCTTAAAGTGACCCCCATAGTACGTGCAATCTCTACAATGATATCAACGAAGCAGGGTGAGTAACTCTGCCAATATCAATGCGACCTCGGGTTTGACGCTTGTGTGAGAAGGGCTTCCCAGGACAAAATGTTGCAAATGGAATTTAACACTCCTTACCACAAGATTCTATTGTGTGTTTTGTGCTTTGGAGAGTGTATCTCTCTACCTATTCCAAAGCTCTAGCCTGGCTAATGTTGGTGTAATAGAGTCCTAGAAAAGAGTTACTAGTTAAATTTTAAAATCCGTGCGATATTATTAAAGGTTGTTATTACTCAAAGGAGACCGAGATAAAACTAATGGTGTGTGTGTCTCTGACCCAACAATGCATAGATAGGAATGAAAAATATCAATTCTTGTTCGATGAATCCTATTTACGGGAGGGAAAGAGGAGTTTTCTAGAACAATCTTGAACTACGAAATATGATCCTCTTTGAAAATGAAATATCAACAAATCACGACCAATGCCAATTCTTTATTCGTTCTATTTCAACAATTGAATGCCAATATTTTCAAAATAATAAATTGCTTTTAAAGAGAAAAATGTTTTTCAATTTTCAATAGAAACCACACAACGGTGGTGAAACTAAGAAAAACCAACAACTAATGAAAAGAAATATACAACAAATCCCAAACCAATCTTTCAATGAAGACAAACATAACAAGCAGACAAGACTAGTCTTTTCAAGTGCATGCGGGCAACAACTTTTCAAGCAATGAGCAATTGAGAAAGACAATTAAACCCAACTTTTAAACCGATCCCCGGCTCCCAACCAAACAAGCACTCGGATTTCAGGACCAGAGATGATATCCTTGTTAAGATAAGGTCAAGAGATAACAGTTGAGACAAATGAACAAGAAGAGCTTTCGATTTTTGAAGACTAATCATTCACAAAATCCAAAGTCAAGAAACAATCAATCAATGGCCCAAGAAGTTCTTTTTAGGAACAGATGCAAGTCTGGGCCTCTGAGTAGAATAAAGACCTTAATGCCAAAAATTTTCAAAATGGGTTCGCAGGCAAGCAGTAGTGTACAGTGCGAGAATGGAGCATTCTCACAGGTTGGCCACAAGAAAAATGCGAGATGTTCGCACTGGACTGCACAGTAGGGTGCGAACTCTAGTAATTCTCGTAGGCAATAAAAGGGTTCAGTGTGAGAATGACTAAAACTAGGTAAAATTTGGAAAGAAGACAAAAAATTTGAAGGAACCTCCAGACCTAGAGAGTCTGTCAAGGTCTCCTCAAGACTTAGAGATTGATAGAAATGAAAAATAGTAAGGTAAGATAAAATGGCCAAGGAAAAACACCAAAAATCACCAAAAAATGGGCTGCATCCCCAGTGGAGTCGCCAATTTTGTTATCGGACTAATCGGTAGGTGAAAACACTAACAGTTCTCCCTATATCCACCTAGATCTAGAACAAAATAGGACATGACATGACTCTTTCCCTAAGCTGTAATCATTGAATCTGCTAATAGGGAGGAATAAGTGACATACCTTTGTATCACTTCCTTAGGTCTCTGTTTCTCTCACTTCGCTCTGGTTCTCTCGTGAGGTCAATTCCAAGACAACACAAACCAACCAAAGTGAAGATAGCAAAATGTATTCAACATCAACTTATGCATATGATAAAGGAATTACACAATAAAGTAAGAGTGACTTTATGGGAAAGGGATATGCCGTTGTATCATATTAATTGAAAGTAGAAGATACAACCTGATCACCTTGATGTCATAAGATTCCTTTCAGTGACCCTTGGTTCCGACACACACTCTTTCTCTATGCTTGCATGAAGAAGATCCAATTCCTCTTGATAGACCAACTAGAGCCTTCAAGCCTCTGTCCAAGCGGGGTTCTTCACACAATTCTTTCACCAATTATTCATTCAATCTTGCTTAACCTATTCCATGAGAACCCTTTCAATATATACGAGAAGGAGAGATGGTTACATGGATGAGGATGATCCCATCAAATCTAAGAAGTTAGTAAAATTCCAACCATATGAATGCCAACTCATTTTCTAGAAGATTCCCTTCTAGAACCCTCGATACCTCTACTCTTTTCCAAGCTTGAAAACAGGTTCACACCCTATGTATGGAGCAAAATGTGAGAAGTTCGCACCCTAGGTGTAGGTGGCCTCCAATAATGAGGGATTCTCACACCCTAGGTCATATGCAACCTACAAACTTACTTTGAAAATGTGTTTTTGGAAGGAGACAAGATCCACTTTTCTCAGGCAAGAAGTCCTTGTTGGGAGCCTGAATACACCATTGTTAATACATCACCATGGTGACCAAAATCATGTGTAACAGTGATGTTGTAACCACTACATAATTTCTCCAATTTCTTAGACTTGAAAGCTATTGCATTGTCTGTTATAATTTTGATCGGGCACCCGAATCTGGAGAGAATAGTATCTTCTGGGAATCGAATGATGACATCATCTGTAACATGTCTAGTGGGGGCTGGCTCAATCCACTTAGTGAAATAATCGGTCATTGTTAGGATCCATTTGTGATGGAAAAAGTATTGTGGATGGATCTCCCCTATAAAATGAAGGCCCCACTGTCTGAAAGGAGCTTCCACTGAAATGGGTTTTAAAGGTAGACGCTAAAATTTTCCTTTCCCATCAAAAATTTGACATTCATGGCACTTCGAGACTTCTTTATAAACATCAGGAAATATGGTAGGCCAATAAAATCTAGCCCTTATAATTTTATGCACATTTGTATTCCAATATTGATGACCTCCACAGTCACCTTTATGGAATTCTTTGATGGTTTTCTCTGCTTCTTCCTCTATTAAACAACTTAATAAAATCCCCCCTAGATCTTTCCAATATAGTAATTTATTTACTATACAAAATTTTGTTGCCTTCAATTTCAAGAATCTAGACTTTGTCTTACTAAATTCAGGAGGATCCTCCAAATTCTTCAGCACAAAGATGATATCTTCATACCATGTAGAGTCAAGAAATTTATGGGATATTGATGGAGTCACCCTTTCTTCTTTTGTAACTTCTAACAGGTCTGTCGTAAAATTTATCCCTAAAAGTTCACAATTCCTCTATGCCATCAACCTTGCTAGCCCTTTTTCTTTGATCAACTTCATGGGATTGATTTCAAGATCATATTCTAATATCACCACAATCCATTTTCCCCTCTTTCCTTCAAGATCGGGCTATGTCAAGATGTCTTCCATTGAGCTGTTGGGAACATAAGCAGTGCTATGTGAATGTAGGATGTAAACCCTGAATTATTTCAATGCCTTGACTAAAGCATACGCTTGCTTCTCTATTATGTCATATTTCAAAGGGGCATCTCTTAATGTCTTACTGTAGTATGCTATGGGCTTCTCAAAACCTTGGTCATCTTTCTGGAGTAGCATACCTGCAATTGTGTATTCTGAGGCAAAAGAGAATAGTATGAAGTCTTTCTAAAAATTGGGACTAGCCAGTACAATATCCTTTGTCAATGCTACTTTGATGTCTTCAAAATATTTTCTATCCTCAGGGATCCACTTGATTTCATTTCCCTTCTTTATCATATTGGTAATATGTTTTATGATTTCATCCAAATTAGGAATGAATATCCTTAGGAATTTCACTTTGCACAGGAAAGATTGTACCTCCTTTTTTCTTCTGGGTATGCCAATTTTCAAGATCCCCTCAACTCTACTGGGGTTTACCTTTATCCCTTTTTTCAAAATGATGTGACCTAACAACTTTCCTTCTTCCATAGAAAAATTTGACTTTTTAGGATTCAAAGAGATCTCGAACTTTATGCATTTTTGAAACGCCCTTCTTAGATGTTTGAGATGTTCTTCATCTGAGGCAGAATACACAGTGATGTCATCAAGGTAGATAACAATGAATTTATCCTTTTTGTAAGCAAAATATATATCCATAGCCCTTTGAAAATTTCCCCCTACATTCATAATCCCAAACAACAT
Organism: Picea glauca; assembly: GCA_000966675.3. Taxonomy (NCBI): domain Eukaryota; kingdom Viridiplantae; phylum Streptophyta; class Pinopsida; order Pinales; family Pinaceae; genus Picea; species Picea glauca. Next base: position 1,340,356 of record JZKD02S1757777.1, on the reverse strand, counting down.
CTTGACATACATAAATGTTCCCCATGGTGCAGTAAATGTCGTCTTTTCCTGGTCATTAGGGTGCACCATAATCTGATTATACCCCAAGAAACCATCTAACATTGACATCCTTTGAGAGCTCACTACCTTCTGTAAAATCCATTTTAGGAAATGGATAATGCTCCTTTAGAGACACCTTATTTAGATTCCTGAAGTCTACAAACAGAATAATTTCTCCACTCTTTTTTCTAACTAGCACCAGGTTTTCCACCCATCTGGAAAACCTTAGGGACACTATGATTTCTTCTTCAAATAGTTTCTTTACTTCTTTTTTCTATCAATGGTAACAACAGAGGTTTTATTCTTCTTAATTTTTTTTTAAACGAATTGTGGTCTTCTTTGATTGGGATAACATGATGGATTATATTGGTATCATAAAATTTCATCTCATCATAGCTCCAAGAAAAGACATCAGGGAATTCTTTCATTAATTTTGCATACCTCTCTTTGAATTTAGGACTGAGGTTCTTGGACAACTTAGTGATCTTTGGATCCTCTGGAGTCATGATATTTCAATATTCCACATCCCCTTCATTTACTATAATCTTTGGGATTCTTTCCACGTCATTATTATCAACGCATTTCTCTAATGGTACTAGGCCTTTAGGAATGATGTTTCATTTCAACTGTATAATATCTCTGCTAGCAATTTGATTGTCAAAATATCCTTCCTTCATGAAAGAAGTTGAATCCACCTCGTCATCGCAGTATTCATCATCAATGTTTAAATTCTCAAACTCATTCTCCATTTTTAGGAAGCTTTCTATATGTTTGTCGTTCTTGAAGATTTTCCAATGCTTCATATTGTCTGGTACTGCTGGCCTGTATTTGACTTCAAACTTGTATCTTTTTTCAGGGAAAATTGGCACTGAACACTTCTGCTGAAGTAGCTAAGGCATCGACGACCTAATTTTGTTCTCTTGTAATTGTTGAAAGATTGCATTCTAAAAATTTCTCAGGGAGTTCTAGTACCAGGTTTCTGTAAGCCCTCAATCTGGGTTGTTTTGCTTGGTAGATTCCTTTGATCTTATTTATGATAAGCTCATAGTCTCTAAGCACAACAATTATATTGACACCTAATTCTTCCAAAACTTTCAACCCCAATATTAATGCTTCATACTCGGACATATTATTGGTGCATTCAAAAACAAGTTTGTAAGAGCATAATTTTGAGTCTCCTTTGGGATGATTGATCCATACACTAGCTCCAGCTCCTTCTCTGCATGTAGCTCCATCAAAATTCATTTTCCATATCTGATCCTCTGCATCACCTTTAGTTTCTGAAAGTTCTTGCATCTGATGGCTAAGCTCATTTTTATCAGCCATAATGATTTATGTTTCCTCTTCTTTGGATCACAGGTCATTGAAAAAAATAGAGGACCCTAATTATTTTTCTATTGAATAGATAGGATGATTACTAGGCTGTGATTTATTGCTGACCATATATTTACATAGAACCTCCTTGTACAGTCTTCTATCTTTACCAAAGACAAGAATAGTGGCATATGACATGTCCATCTAGAGGGTTCCTTTTAATTTTTCATCCCATGACCTGGACAACAACATACCAAATTTTAGAGGGATATCAACGACCACTACATCCATCACCATATTCTTCATTAGGATTTGTTCCAAAGAAACCAACATGTCTTTGATCATGCCAAGGCATTTCACCTTTCTAGAATTGAAGGAGAACAAGTCCTTATAAGGTCTTGTGACATCGAGACCCAATTGGTCTATGAACACTTTGGGCATCAGGTTGTGAGATGCTCCAGAATCTAGCATAACATTATGCATAATCATATCATGGATTTTCAAGATGACATAAACAGGAGGGACTTCTTCATTTTCCATGATTTCTTCTACTCTTGTCCCAAATAGGATGGTTGGGTGATCATATTTTATGTTCAGGGTATCAAAGGTTTGTCCCATCTTAATCATCTTTATGATCTGATTTATGTACTCGTTATTCTTGATCAATTCATTAAATGGTACTGAAATCTTTATCTTAGCCATCTCACTTTCGAAATCAAAAAAGGATGAGGTTTGCTCTACCTCTTTGGTGACCATTTATTTTCTTGTCAATAATTTCTTCCGAGGTTCTTCCTTTTGCTTCACCTTTTCCACAACATCCTTTGTAGTTGAATCTTTTGTAGTAGAATCCTTTGCAGCAGAATCTCTTCTGGGCTGACTTGAAGAAGGTATGTTATTCCGAGCTTCTTTGGTGGGATTCCCATTTGGAGGGTTTGGAGGTAACTTTTGATTTAGAAGATTATGTTTCCTTTGGAATTGCATGATGGTGTTTTTCAATTGTGTCTCATAATATTCTCCTTATACTGATACCCTTTCTTCTTCATCTTGCAAAAAGATCTCACTTGCATCCATGAACTAGTCGTGCTCTTCTTTGGTAAAAAATACCTTTGTTTCTTTATCATCAATGATCATAGAAGTTCATGTTGTCTTCAAAATATCCATCATAATCCTCATTCACATAATTATTTTTAAAAGGAGGCCTTATTTGATGTTCCCCTTGATTTCCTTGGTTTCCCTGATTTTCTTGGTTTCCCTAATTTGCTTGGTTTCCCTGATTTGTCTAGTTTCCCTAATTTTATTGTTCCACTTGAGTTGCCTGATTCCCTTGATTTATTGTCTCTCTATGCCTAATCTAAGGAATAGATGGTATTCTCATATTTTTGGGTGGGCCATCAGCTTGTTCTCTAGGGTTAGGCCTATTTCCCAGAGCCATTCTTTCCATCATCCTCTCCATGTTTCTCACCATTGCTTCAAATCTTTCCTCTGATGTTTGTGATGTTGAAGGATGTGCTTTATCTTGAGCTTTGTTTGTGTCCCTGCCAACATTAGCTTTCATCTTCCCTGAAGCCATTAGGTTCACTTCAACCTCTATAGCATCGGTCATCATATCATCCAATGTGGTAGATCTTTGTTCTTTTAATAATAAAGAAAAATCACTTTCAAAAGAATCATCATATCTGAGTTGAACAACTTTGGGGGGCAGGGGGGGGTTTACCTTAGTAGGAATTGTATGGTAGACCTTCATGAATCTTGCTAAAAACTCATGCATTTTTCTTCGGGTGATCTCTTCATGTTAGTGTACTATGTCAACAACTGAAGGGGATTTTTCTTATCCCCCCATTTGCAATGAAGCTTGTCTCAAAATGTTTGAAATTTGCAATACTGGCTGGTGGAAGGGCTCTAAACCACTTCCTTACTTCTCCTGCAAGAATTTATGTAAACAACCTCATCTTCACATCTTCAAAATCCACCTCTTCCAAGTCCATGAAATCATTAAACTAGTCTAGAGGCTTCTGAGCTAATATGTTACCTTCAACATCATATAATTTGATCCTTAGGTTGTAATCTTGAGGCAAATCATGTAATTGAGCAGGCAGTATATGGGAGAAAATCTGGCTTCCATATCTACTGTGAGAGGTCGGAGTGGCTATTGGTTTTGAGTGGGGATCACTAAAGGCTTGGTAGATGTATCTAGAATCAAATCTTGGAATCTCTTTTTGTCAAATATGATCTTGCTTAAGCAAGAATCAGACTTAGTTCTGAATAGGATTTGCTCAAATTTTACGTCAAACTCGAGGTCTTCAATGCTAGTCACTCCATCCTTGGGTAAAGATAGATATCCATCTGGATGCAACACTGGGGTTACTGGATTTTATTTTCTTTTATGCACAAGCTTTCCAAGGTCAGACATAGGGATTGCAACTTTTGGGTCTGGGTTGCTCCTAATGTGGATTTTCTTAGGAGCCAACATTTCTATCTCAAACGGTGTGGTGCAACTAGTCTTTGAGTAACGAAGTCACCAGGGTAAAAATAATCTCATCCAATAAGGTATTTGATCCACTGTCACCCTCAGGGATCAAACTAAATCTTTAAGTCGTTTTCCCAAGGAAGATTTTTCAATTTCGTCCCTGACAACTGCACCAGAATGTTAGCACTCTATAAATTTTGTCTGGATAATAGAAAAATGAAAGATGTAACTATTTCAACCTACTTTAGAGATGAATCAATAGCCTTCTCAACTCAGAGAGGGATCTCTTGTGTCACTTGATATTTCTTTTGAAATTAGTGGCTATATTTTGGTTTGTTTTGGGGGTTTTTAATAAACTTGCTGGCAAGGAAGGGGAGGAACACTCAGGGCTATGGAGTCAAAATTATGAAAGTGAATGAAAACAATGACCATCCAGTAGAAATATCCAGAGGATAAAGGATAAACTAGGCAATGAGTCTGAGTTATTCTTGAATTTAAATATAGTGTAGGAAGATAAAGAAAACAAATAACTGCATCAGAGCATTACTGAAATGAATTCTGAATTTGTTAAGAAGAAATACATACAGTTTAAATTGATTAAGCCAAGAGCATAATAAGATGAATTATGGGCCTTTAACTATACAATTTAAACAAAATAAAGTGTAAATGTAATAATAGATCATGGAAAATACATATGATGAGGGAAGACAAAGCTCATATCACCACCGTTAGAATCTTTTCATAGAGACTTCAAAAGCTTCTGCATATATATTCAATTCAGCTTCAGAAAAATACAATAGAATTTGAAAGAGACAAAAGGGTTCTCTTACACTTCTACCAACATTAATTCAATCAAATGCCCCAACATTTATACAATTTGATTACAATGACTAAAACCAAAACGTTTCATCTTCTATAACTAATTATAGTAATTTCAACTGACAGTCTCGGTATATGAACCGATTTACAATGATTACTCAAAAGACGTTTCAAAACTAGGAATGGATTCCTCTGTATGCTCAGATTCCTTTATGACATCTGGCTTGTCTTGATCTTTCGTTGAGCTTGTTGGTTTGGTGACACCTGGAGGTCACTTAGTGGTCCTAGGAAAATTGCATTTCATCTTGCCCAGCCGTACGATTTCCTTCCATTGTGAGTCAGAAGGAATCTCGTAGTCCATCATCTCCTTAATAAAAATCTTTAGATCAATGCACGTGGCACAGGACATAATTAGCAAGCCAATCCTCACTATTTTAAGTTGATTCAAAATTTCAAAGTCCGTGGCCAAATACTCTACCAGACTTGGGCCTTTCAAAATTTCCTCCATAGCTTCAAATTTGGAATGGTCCATCCTACACTGAACGAGGAGAAAATTGTAGTCTTCTTGATTGTATAATTAACCTTTTCCATCCCAAAATGGTGGGAGGACCTTGACAAACAATTGCTCAAATGTGTCTTTAAAATCCTGTATATTGTACTCCATTTGCATAGCTTTGTTCTAAACCGACTTGAGAAAGTTGTGCTTGGCAATGATTCTCCTGGCCTAGATGATCAACAAAATTCGTTACTTTATGCCAATAGTCTGATGAACAACAGTGGGAACAAAATTCAGCAAATCAATAGCGTTATGGGCCCATTCCAAAGGTTTCTTGGATAATGTTTCATTAACAACAGTACACCTACTTCGGGTCGTGGTAGCCACACTGTCTTTATCATTTATAAAATTCAGATAAACCCTAAACTTAGCATCCTCTGTAGAAATAACATCCCATATCACATGTTTATCTCCTTGTAACAATGTTTTACCTTTTAACCTCGTCCTCAACTTGCTTACTCTCTCTTGCAAATCTTAATTTTCCCTTTGGAGTGGAGCCATCTTTTCATTTTTTATTTTCATCTCTTGTTTCAACTTTTCCAATGCTTCCTTAAGGCTTTTGATTTCCCCTGTATGTAGACTCACTTGAGACATGGATTTAACCAATCCATCAGTGTTTGATCCAGCTTCTACATTAGCAGGTTTAATGAAAACATATATGACGTTGCTACTTTTCCTTGTAACTAATTCTCTTTCTCCTTTTTTATCTGCAACACTTTAGATTTGTAATTTAGTGCTTCTTGTTTGAATGTTTCCTTCTCTTTCTCTAGAGAAGCTAGCTCTATTGCATGTGGATGTTCAGTAGGGGACATCTTCAGCTTCTACTTTAGACCTTGGATTATCTTGTCCTTCTCATATAAATAAGCCTTTACGCCTTGAGGGCCTTTAGAATCCAATCTTTTGACCTGTGTCTTCCAAGATTTGCTGGATGCTTTATCCTATTTTAATTGCCCATCTAGTTTGAGTGCATGTGTTGCCAATCTTGAAACTTCCAGACTTAAACTTATATAGTCCAAGTATAGCATGTCACTAGAACTTCTGTGAAACTTTACTTTGTCCGGGGCACCAATATTCGCATAGTGCATCTTGATTTCAGACACTTTATCATCATCTTCTATTGATATATTAAACATCTTTATTTCCACATCTCTGACTGAGAACATGGACGTATTTTGTTGGGAGATCTTATCTACTTCGGGAAACATGTTTCTTATCTCACTATTGGCCATACTTCATTTTAAAACATATCGGTTCATCAATTCTTCTTTGGATTGATATACTACACCAGGTGTCTTGCTAAATATATGTTTCTTGCTGCTAAAAACCTTTGTGCTGCTTTCACTTTCTGGCATGCTTCCTGTACCATCTTCTTCATTCTTAGTTGAACCTTCCACCATATCCATGCTCATTTCTATTGAGATTCTTCTTCTTCTGAGTCGGCCACTTGAGAGGTTGGTGTAATTTTCATCTTCTTGGGAATATATTGTTGACTACCTTCACCCAGGGCCTCTGAATTGTTCCTCTTATTATAAACACTCATCTTTGGGGCTTTTAAAATCAATCTTGGAGAATATTTATTTGTCTAGATCTGCTGAGGGGCAAACTTTGTTGGTTTTATTCGATCATGCTGCAAAGTGACCTCCATATCTATACATGTTTCCGGGTTAGCCAGTTTATCAAATCCTTCAACATGCTCGTGCTCATAGGGGCCCAATTTTCTCATCATCCTTCTCTTTGATATGATCCGATGCGGGTCATATTTCCTTCCTTGTAATTGTGTAAACCCGAATTCATTGAATTTGGCTTGGATTTGAGGTAAACAAGAATTTGTTTTTACCACAAAGGGTCCTACCATGAAAGGAAATTTTAAGTTAGATTACTTGTGTGATTTCAGAAAGTTCTCTCTTTCTGAAATGATCCTTTGTTTGACAAACTCTAAAGAAAAAATCCCGGGAGTCAAAAATACTGGTAAAAGATAAGGTCCTTCTGGATAGCCATACACCCATATCAAAGTATATTGTATGAACAACATCCAATCTCCTACTCTGCTCTCTGGATTTGGTTGTAAAAATATTTTCATTTCTTCTAGAACCTTGGCAAGTCTGAGCCGAAGATAAGATTACACACCATGGACATGATCTTATTGATGAAAATAAGCATGGTGATACTTTTACATTTATTTGATATGAAATAAGTTTCATGGAATTCAGTCTTGTTCGATTCCAGGAACATCTTTAGTAGGTGCATGTAGTATCTAAAGTGTCTCAATGAATTGAAATTGACTAGCTGTCGATGCATATTATTAGCAATGAATCTATCAAAACTAATACAGACCAACTGATGAGACTCTGACACAAAGAAGGTTAACAAGAAACCTAACATGACTTCTACTATGAACATGTCGTTATCTAACCCTAAAATTTGGCTAAGCAGGGAACAAGCCCACTAGACCTTAGTTCTCATAATGCTCACATTGATAGGTAATGATAGACTTTCTAAATGGTTTTTAGGTTTGACAATGGTTTGCAGAAACAAGGTTTTTACTTCTGAATGGTATTCTCTGTAAAATGTGATCATATTCTCTTCATCGAAGGGATATAATACTACAAAGGAGGATTCTGATACACTGAGGGTATGTCAGAGTGATGGGTTGTCTATTTCACATAAAACCTCTGACCCTAATTTATTCAAAATAATTCTTTCTTCTTGTGAATATTTCTCGTCACACCAACTTATGAACTGAGGGAAAGGAAAGACTACTTCTAATACATAAGGGGTGATGGAGGCTTGAGCCATTCCAAGAAAAGGGATATGCTTCCCAACATTGTCTAGCAAATTCAATCTGGAAATAAAAACGGGCGAGACTATTATCTCTGTGTCAAAAACATCGGAGTCCCTATCAATTAGGGATTCTTCTCTAGGGGTGATGTCTTGTTCATTCACAGATAAAATTATAGGATTAGCGACCATTCTGAAAAACACATTTTAAGTGGCGAAGAAAACACGAATCTGATCCAACTTTGATCTTGAGTTTCGAATGGATGGTTTGCGCCAAATTTTGAACGTTTAAATGTTTCAAACTATGATAAAATAATGTCAGGGATCCTCCTTTTATATCTGCCTATCAACATCAGGGATCGGAGAAAACGGTTTTAGGTAGACCGATTTTCGCCCCGATGTACCTCTAGATGTGCCACGCATCCATGAGCGAAACCATGCCAATTTTTCCTGGCCTGCCTTCGAATGATTAATCTGTGTGCTACTTAATTCACTGATATGAGTTTCAGTCATCGATCTAGATCGCTCTAATATCTATGGTCCACCATGACCCAACAACTTTTGATATCGGGGATTGGAGAAAGTGGTTTTAGACAGACCACTTTTTGCTCCGATGTACCTCTAGAAGCGCCACACATCCATGAACGAAACCACAATAGTTTTCTTGAGCCTGCCTTCGAATAATTATCTCTCACATTGCTTCATTCCCCAATATGTGCCTTAGTCGTTGATCCGGGCTTCTTCAGATCGACGGTCCATTGAATCCTACCTTTCACACCTCCTCTATATTTGTCCACATGTCGCCATATAAGACCTTATCCTCCAAACTACCACACTTCCATAGCGATGTGGCTTTTCGCTAAATCTATGAAACTTGTATCCTGATCTGAAATTTGTTATGATGATAACATACCCTGCATATTCTCACTACCTTGAATCATTGCAAGCAAGTTGTCAAATGTAATCCATCACATATGACAAGCTGGTGGAAAAAGTTGCAGAACATGAGAAATCCTTTGGAAAGAAGTCATCTCCTTTAATTGGAAAGACTGTGTACTTTGATCAGAAAGAAAATAGTAAACCGCATGATTCTTATAGAGGATAAAGAAACATAAGAGGATGTGGATGTGGAAGAAATACTTTTAGAGGCTAGGGGGTTAGACACAACCAAGGTGATAGATCTAATATTCACTATACTCATTGAAAAATAATGGGTCACATGAAGAAAATGGCTACAGAGTTCCATGGGATAATATCAAATAATATTGATAGTATAATAAAAATAAAAAAGGTAAAACTCAAAAAACACAAAAGGTAATCCACCTGAATATTCCCACTACATTGTTTCCCATTACAACATACGAGTAAATAAAGATTTATTTAACACTTGATATACTTCTTCAAAATATACATGTCTTCTTGACACAAGTGCAACCTCCCACATGAAATTCCAAAGAGACTTCTTTGAATAATTCAATGAAAATGTAGATGGCATAATGTATTTTGCAAATAATTCTAGTCTCAAACCTTTGGGAATGGGCACCATCAGAATTTAGTTTCTTGGATTCCTGGATTTTCTTTTTCATAATGTGTTCTATATTCCTAAGATGGAAAGGATATTCTTGTCCCTTGTGCACATACAAAATAAAGGCCATGTTTTTCATATTATTGGTGGAAAAGTTGAAAAAAAAAGGATTATGACAACATTCTTGTTAAGACTTGAATGAAAGATGGAGAACTGCTAAAGCAAAATGGGACATCTTCCCGTAAAACAAATGTTGTATAACTTTCTCATCATGATGAATTTATAATTTCATCTATTCTTTTTTTTCATGTTATATTTGGCCATAATAATTATGACAGTCTATGTTTGTTGAGAAAGAATGGTGTTTCCGGTTTTCCTACTGCTCCTAGGAAATTGAAGCAATGCGATGCTTGTATCCTTGGAAAGCATAGAAAACAACCATTTCACTATTCTGCTTCCAGATCATGTATACAACTTGAATTGATTCATTCTAATTCATGCATCCCTATGCATGTTCATTATGAAAATGGAAAAAAATATATCATGTCTTTTATTGATGATTACACTAGAATGTGTTGGGTATACTTGCTGAAAAATAAATCACAAGATTTTGAAACATTTAAAAATTTTCATGTATGGATTCAAAATGAATCTTAGTCTCGTATTGTCTCTCTTCGAACTAATAATGGAAAATAATATATAGATGATGAATTTGAAAGATAAATTCACCAACATGGTATCAGCCATCAAAACACAGTGCCATACAATCATCAATAGAACTATGTAGCTAAAAGAATGAATTGGGCACTCCTACACATGGTTCACTCCATGATTTTTTTCAAGAATGTAAAATTGATGTTTTGGGAAGATGAATTTTTATGTGCACTTTATGTCAAAAAAAGGTGTCTGCCTCATGCTCTTCAAAGAAAGACTCATGAAATGTGGTATGGCCACATTCCTTCAGTGAGGCATCTTAGGGTCTTTGGTTCCACCTGTTATGCCTTGATTCATAAAGAGAAAAAAAGAAAAATTGATGCAAGGAGTCATGATTTTATCTTCTTGGGGTACTCAACTACCACCAAGGTATATTGTATTTACTATGAGACAAACAAGGAATTCATCCTTTCAATAATTGTAATATTTCTTGAATCCTCCAAGAAATATGAAATTGTTGAGAGGAATCCTGATCATCTAGACAGATTCACTCATGTACATACATATCATGAATTTGATGATGTTATTATATGTATTCAAGGGTGGATCCCTATCTTGGGTGAATATATGGAATATCCTTCTGAAGCACCATCTTCTCCACATGACAAATTTCTTGCCACTTCATTAGAACATGAATTCCAATTGAATGATGTTATCAAGAGGATTGAAAAGTTGATGTTTGATGAGAACTCAAAACCATATCAATTAGTTGAGAAACCCAAACCATCTCATAAAGATCCACCAAAATGGATCACAAAAACACTTGAAAGTGTTCATCCTAATGAGGTCAAGAAGACAGAAACTAGAATTTCCTTGAGAGAAGATGAAGGTAATGAATATAATTCAAAATCAAGTGATGTAGATGACATGGATGTTTAATATGATTTTGATTTGAATTTATATACTAACCTTGAATCGGCTTCCTTTGAACAAGCCACTTTGGATGATGAATGGAAATAATCCATGTAGAAGGAACATGATGCTCTCATCAAGAATGGGACATGGAAGTTGGTGTATCCTCCATTTAGAAAAAAACTAGTCAAATGCAAGTGGGTATTCAAGAACGAGTACAGATGAGATGGATTTCTTGAAAAGAACAAAGAGAGGCTCGTGGAAAACATATTTGCATGGAAATAAGGTATTGATTATGAAAACGATTTTATCCCCATAATAAAATGGGCTACCATTCGTACTCTATTTTCCATGGCAACACAAAATGGATGGAAAATTCCTTTAATGGATGTGAATACTACATTGTTGAATGGAGACTTAAAAGAGAATGTTTTCATGTCCCAGTTGTTGATCAAAAAAATTGATCATCTAGGTTTCCCTCTCTTGGAAAAATAAAAAATAAAATTGATATCAGAAGAAATGTTTTTGAATGATTATCAATTCATAAAATATCCATCAGTCTTAGCTTCATCACAAATTTCACGGATTAAAAATCTAATTCCAATCACCCAAGAATAACTTTTTCCATGTGAAAATCAACTAATTTTATTGGAAATAAGATTTTCTAGAACTCTGCCTATTTTTGGAACCATGCCCATATTCTTGGAACCACATTCAGTTCTTGGAACCATACTATTTTTTTGGAACCCTGCTTATTTTTTTCTTGGTTCTATTCTTAATACTTAATATTAAGTCGTCACTTAGTCTCATTTTCTTCAATATCATTTTCCTGGTTCCTCTTTTCCATACTTGACATTTCCCCCTCAAGGTTATCCTTACATCGCCTCTACCTTCACATCCTCCTTCAGTCCACATCCCCTTACTCCCTTCTGCATGCTCCCATACTTAACCATTTTATCACTCATGAAGATAGAGAATATCCCAATGATACCCATGCATCCTCCCTTACCCGAAATTCCTCTCATCCCAATCCACATTATCTCCCATCTCTTCGTTCCTTCTCCCCATTCCCTTATGCCTAACCATTTTAACTATGCTTTTATTGTAATGTCCCCCACCTCTTAGAGAGGTGAGGAGGAGACTCAGTGGCCTGGGCACCCCCACTAGGTCATAGTCTCACACTAAAGGGGGGGAAAAGTCAAGAAGTTAAAAGTTA
>JZKD02S1757777.1:1310270-1321725 GCA_000966675.3 Picea glauca | reverse complement strand
ATCTACAGAGTTCGAGAGTGGATTTGGGAATTTGGACATCTGGGTTTTCCTTGCAGTTGCCCGATCTATCATTTGGCATATTTCTCGGGATGATTGGACACTTTTGGTGGCAGGGAAGAATTATTCAGGGCTTCAGCATTCTAGCAGGACGTGGCACTTCCCAGCTTGGAGGTTGAGCATTAGTACAACTCATATCTGCTTGATTTAGTCTTCATTGTATATCCAGCCTTTGGAGGCTCATTTTGTATTGTTGGGAGCATTTTGTAGTAGCTCATATCTATTGCTTGTATGGCCATCTGAGGTTTATGCCAGATCGACCATCTATTAGATTGATCTTACATTGCTCATAATAAAAAGGTCAGATCTTTGCTTGTGCTTCTACATATTGAATATATTGTGATCTCCATGTGTTGATGAATTTTGTTTACACTTAAAAACTCAATAAATTAGTAGTAGTTAGTGATTCCAAGAAAGAATTTGGCTTGGGATCATTACATTTATTCCCCAACTACATCATGACATGTGGAAAACTACTTACCCAATTTCACTATGACACATGGAAACAAATTATGCTATGACATATGGAATCCTATCATACCATGACATGTGGGTTGAATGGCTGCTGACTTGTTGTTGACTGGGCATTGATTGAGCATCAATTTTTTTATTAATTTATGGAAATTACTAAGTCAAGTATCCACAATTTGCTTTGTTCCACATGAGGACTATGGTAAACTTGTCATGATAAAATCTTAAAAACTCATCTCCACAATGGCTAGAATTGGTCCACGAAATCAGATAGATGGTTATTGAGCGACAAACTTCTAGAGGTCATAACTCAAGATCTGGGCATCATTTTTGGACAACCTATATCTTGTTATAAATTTCATTAGATGAGGAATAGAATGGAATAGGTTTTAAGAGGTGAAATTGGCCAAAAATATATCATAAATTGAAATAACATTCAATTATATTTCGAGGGTGTGATGATAAATTTGCTTGGAACCTCAACTTTCTGAGGTTATAACTTGAGATCCAAAACTCTAAATTGTACTCAGGAGGACTCGTTGCAAAGATGAGATTATGAATATTGCATCTAGAATTTTTTCTATGCATGAGAGGTCAAATATGATGCTTATAAAATTAAAACACAATCCACTTTTGTTAAAGGCATTCAAATTGAAAACTTGAAAATAAACTTTGTTAAAGGAATAAGTGGGCCCTACTTGGAGGCATGAATTTCAATGACATAAATTCATTAATGAGACTTCAATGAAGTATTATTAAAAAAAAAATAATATAAAAATGAATTGTGGAAATTTCTAGAAAGACAATCCCTAACTACTTCAAAAGCATTGAGAGAAGATTTTAAAAGGGAAAGAGAAGGAACCATCAAAAGGTTGGCAGTCAAAATTTTATACAGTGGTGAAGATTCTAGAAGAAGAAAAGATATATCTTTTAAATATTCGATGGAATGGTTTGCTAAAACATTTCCTCTGTATCTTCTTCTTGTATTTTTCTTTCTATCAAATATTCCATTAATGTATTGAGAACAAGAAGACTTGGGTATGAGCAGTTATTTTTCTTGAAATCTTTAGTCATTTTGTAACATTTCAGGTCCAAAGGAGCACAATCCCTTCTTGTAAGAAGAAAATGTAATTTATTTTAGTTCATGAAATTTTCATTAAGATATTGTTGAGGTTGTTTCATCCCTATTGTTCCAGGAATTATCGAACTTGTCATATTGGGTTATTGTTATAAATTTATGCTGCAAAGAACTAGTTCGAGGCACTACATGAGTGATTTCTCATACTTTGAGTTGAAAGAATGTGATTTCAAATTTATTGACAATCAAAATAAATTTTGAGTAATAATGGAGTTATCATTTAAAGTTCTTTGAAGACTTGTAAATTTCTTCATCTTGAAAAATTCATAGCATATTCCAAGTTCGGTTTATCTTACAAGAAAGAAAAATTGTTTATTGAAGGGAGACTCCAAAACCTTGTAGACACAAATCTCCACTGACAAACTTTATCCTATCTTTTCGTTAAATGACATGATGGATATTTTTATAATTGTATATAAGGGTTGTACATTTGTATATATAATATTTCTTGGAAGATATTTTAGGGTTTTCTCTTTAGCATTCACCATTTACATTCATTATAGAACCATACAAAAAAATCTTGTAGCATTTCATCCAAAGATGAGTACCACCTCTATAAAAATGCAAGGGGATTTATATCATCATGAATTTTTTGTTTGGATCCTAACCAATCCAAACATCAACATTTTTGGAAACTCCAATGGGGAATGACTTGTTTTAAAAAAAAATGATCTTTTTTAGGATCAAATTTTATTGGAAGAATAGAAGTTGTCTAGTTGAATTTTTTAAAGAAGATCTAAATTTTAATTCAAGATGAACTAGGCTCTTGGAAACATTGTTCAAGGAGCACTAAATGGCCTCAAAGAAATACTAATGAAAATTTAGTCTTAAATTAGTTGTGACAACTCTTTTAGAACTAAAGAACCATCCAAGATTTTGGAGGATGATCCCCTTGGTGACTCCATCATCAAAAATCTATATTTTGAAAAATAATTCCTTTGGGACTCCACCAAAAAGATTAAAGAATTTCAAGAAGACCTATACTATGAATCTTCCTCTGAGTTTCTTTTATGTTGTGATAATATTTTTCTTTCCCCATCAGGCCCAACAAAGATTGTTCAAGTTACAATAAATGAATAAGGTACCTAAAGAAAGAAACAGTTGCACATAATTCCATTCAATTTGCAAGGAGAAGTTCATCCCTTGCTAGATATTACAATGGAAAAATTTTCAATGTTCTTTGGAAATGTTTCATAATTTGCATAAATACATTTGATTAAGTTTGACAGTTCTTGTGAGATACATAACGTGTTTGTAAATGATGTTGCATGTCGGTTATTTATCTTGAATCTAAATGAAAATGTTAGTGAATGGTTGTATTAATTATTGATTGGAGCCATTACTAGTTGGGATGTATTAGAAAATGTATTTGTTGAGAAATATTTCCCAAGGATAGATCTATATTTTGTTTTCTTGAATTTCGTTGAAATCCAAATGAATGAGCAAGAGACAGTCAAATATTTCACTTTCCAATTTATTAAAGTTATTTATGATATTCCTCAAAAAATATTTCCAAATGATATCATTTTTAGTTGCTATGAAAATTCCTTTCCTGGGAATTTGATATTTTTATTAAAGTAAGAGGGAAGGTGCAGTTGGAAAGAGTTAATGCAACAATCTCAATTCATTGAAAGAAGCATTCATGAAACCAATGTTAATATATTAAATTCCCAAATATTTTTCCAAGACAATATAGGAATGAATTTAGAAGAAATATTTGATGAATGTTGTGAACTATGTCACAAAAAAATGAGAACCCCAAAAAATGAGAACCCCAAAATTCCAATTCAAGAAGGATACCATTCTCTACATGCTCAATTAGAGGGAAATTTCAACCTCTCATGTGTTCACTTTGAAAGTGATGATCACAATGAAATTAAAGAAAAGTCTAAACAATCTCCACTTTATGTATATAAGTATCTCATTCAATACAATCATGATGAAAATATTACAACAGATTCTCAAATATCGCAACCATTTTATACCAAACCACAAGAAGAATGTTTACATTGGATAAATAGAAGTAATCATCCCTTTACAGTATCTTTTTATGATGATGATTTCTTGTTTGAAGTGGAGTTTAATGAAGGATGTATCTTCCAATATTCAACAAAAGGGCACTTGGAACAAGATAACCTATGGGTTATATGTTTTATTTCTGAAGATAACGAAGTTGTTGATGATCAAAAAAAGACAACCTTATGTTTCTCCACAAGTGTTCAATATCAATTTACCTTTGCAACCTCACCATTGAAACATAATCATTACATGAATGAAGAATTATTTCAAAATATGGTTGATGAATCGAGCATATTGATTGTGGTCAGTGATAAAGAGACAAATAAAAATATTTTCAAGATGGAAATGTTATGACACAAGGGGGGCATATATATGGCTAAATGTATATTATATGACCCCAAGGGGGGGAACATATGGGCCTAAATGTACATGTAATGCTTAAATACATATGTAATAGGGTCTACCTAGTGATAAAGAGGCATCATGTGCAAGTGTGAATAGTTGTATATAAGAGATCATGTATTCATTATTGGGGGATGTGAATTGTGAAGTATGAATTGTATTTGGTTATTTGGACCCTATTATTTAAGGATTTATTGTGTAACTTATATATATTGGATTTGTGTGCCATGTGCACATTATGTACATGGTGTGTACCTCTTTTCTATTACGATATTTTGAGCATTTGGATCATTATATTTGGTATCAGAGAACTGATCCTAGGGCTTTTCTCCTCAAGATAATGTTTTTTTCATTTTCACTATAACATTGTCTTGAATCATTTTCAGAAGGAAAAACATAGAGGATATTTATAAGAATTATCATAGTATATTTGGCATGAATTTAAGATTCTAGGTCATTTTAATTTTGGAGATACACTTTGTGGAAGATAGGGTATTTGACTAGTCCTAGTGACTAGTCTCAAACATGTGTTCCAGGTAAAACATTAATAACTTATTCGTAGAGGATCCAAATTGAGTGTGACTAGTTGCATTGAACAACAAAAAATATATGGTATTTCAAGTACATGTTTCATAATTGTATATCAATTATTGTGTGTGTGGTATTCTATACAATTGTGCTCTCCTAGAAAGGAAAAAATCAGCAAGGTGTGGGGAAGTTACCATAACTTCCACTTGGCACATCCAATTTTGGTCAGTACTGCGGCATTGAAAAGAAGCAATTTCATATTTCTACAAGTCACAATTTTAGACTCAAAAGGTTCAAAATGGCATATATACATTAGAAGGAAGTTCAGCTAGGAGGACATACTCCAAATTAGGGTTTCCAAGGTATGTTGACTTAAAACAATCATAACTTTTGATTGGAATGTCCAATTGAGTTGATTCGAAATATATTGGAAATATAAAACCTATAATATTATATTGGAACATGGATTATAAATATTTGAGACATTTATCCTTAATATAATGAGGTTGGAAGTTAAGGATTGGGGTTATAACTCAATTAAGAATCAATGACAATACCTAACATTAGTGGAGATGAACATAAACATGAAATCAGTCCCATGGAATGGTTGAGGATAGTAAAGGAAGATTGAATGAGGATTGGTATAATTCCTTGTGGGGCATATTTTTATTTTTTGGGTGGATCTCATAAGTGGTGGAGAAGCCTTGATGAAGATACTAGACTCCACTCCACATGGTAATAATTTGAAAAACTCTTCTCAGATAAATGGATTAGGGATACAAAAATGGACAATTTTTATAGAATTCAAGACAAATTAAAAGAAGAAAAGGAAGAGATTAAGAAGAAGGGAGAGGATCTATCTAAGATACAATCCCTTAATGAATCGCTCATTAAGGAGGTTAAGAACTTAAAGAAAGAAATGAGTAGTAAATCGAAAGGGGAAAATGATGAGTCAAGGGAAGATTTGAAAAACAAATATGAAGATATATGTATATTATGGTTCCATAATAAAAAATTATTGGATGGGGTTAAAATATTGAAAGAAGAAAAGAAGAATTATCAAAATTAAGAAGAAATGAGGATCTTGGAGAAATAATATATTAAAATATTTAAAGATGAAATCTGCAAGAAGGTTAAGGAATCCCTAAATATTGATGAGGTTTAATTATAAATGCAATCCAAAATTGAAGGACATTAGAATTTGATATATGGGGTGACATTGCTACTTCAAAAAGAGAAAGAAGACATATTTCAAGAAGGTCACAAAAATATACTTGAAGAAGTTTAACTCCATCTAGAGGATTTACATGCCAAATATGATGGTATTATCTCCAAGGCTTGAGTAATCAAATACCAAGAAAAGATGATCAAGGATTACATTGTCTCTGAAAAGAATATAGATGAAATGCATGTGTAGAGTGAAGTAAGACCATCAAATGTGAAACCATATCGACACCCTCATTACCAAGAAACATTTCAAGGAAGACAAGAAGGATGATATCAACATTATGCACAAAGAATATAGAATACTTGTCAATATTCATGGAAAAAGGAATAAACAAAATACTATTCAACAAGATATTATCAGAGACCCAAAACCACTACAAATTGGAGAAGCTACAATAAAAATACATGGAATCAAAGGAAAGAAAATTATGCAACAACTAGACACCAAGGATTAAGACCGAAAATAATTGATTTTGGATGGATAGATCATAAACAATGGAATGAAGAAATCAGGAACATAAGAAAATCATATTACTTGGCTTGATCACATGTGAAGCCTTTAATTGCAAAGCTTTGAGGACAAATCTTTTTGAAAGAGGGTAGTATGTTATGACCCAAGAGGGGAATATATATGGATAAATATATAAGATATGACCCCAAGGGGGAGCATATATGGGCCTAAATGTACATTTAATATATAAATACATATGTAATAGGGTCATCCTATAGATAAAGGGGCCTCATGTGCAAGTGTGAATAACTATATATAAGAGATCATGTATTCATTGTTTTGGGATGTGAATGGTGAAGTATGAATTGTATTTGGTTATTTGGAGGGGGTTCCCCTATTCTTCAAGGATTTATTGTGTAACTTATACATCTTGGAGTTGTACTCCACACTCACATTATGTACATGGTGTGTACTTATTTCATATTATGATATTTTAAGCATTTGGTTCATAACATTTAATGTAATGATTGAAATACTTACAATTATCATAAAATAATAGAGGTACACACCATGTACATAATGTGATCATGGATCACAACTCCAAGATATATAAGTTACATAATAAATACTTAAAAATTAGGTGAACCCCCTCCAAACAGCCAAATACCATTAATTCTTCACAATTTACCTCCCTCAATAAAAAATACATGATCTCTTATATATAACTATTCACACTTGCATATGAGGCCCCTTTATAACTAGGTCGACCCTATTACATATGTATTTACACATTACATGTACATTTAGGACCATATATTTTCCCCTTCGGGGTCATATCATATACATTTATCCATATATATGCCCCCCTTGGGTCATAACATGAAACTTCTAATCAAACTGAAGATAGCAACAATCACGAGCAACCAAGAACTGATTATATTGAATCATGGTTATAAAGCACTATTATCCAAGCAGTGAAATCATATTTTTTCCATATTCAGATCAGTCTTACTTCAATATACTTTGGCCATGCTTTTCACTCCTTGATAGAAGCCCTGGCATGTTCCCCAATTCTCAAATTCATTCCATAGATCAGTTGGATGCTTTAATGGCTCAGTTGGAAATATAATTGCACTTGAAAAGTGTCATTTTCCTCCAAGTAGCATAGGTAGGTAGATTTGTTTTGTATATAATTTGTTTCTTCAATCAAAGTTTTGCTCAATAAAGAAATTGATATATGGAGGTAATGTTTGAAGGTGACTCAATGAACCAATAGATGAGGAATTACAACATTTATTGTGAAAACGACTCCATATCCCAATGGAGAAGGAAACCAAACTAGGATTATGGATTCTCAACAACTCACAAAGGCTCACTATCCCACAGTTGGAGCCAGATTTTGATCAAATAATTTTATCATCTATGCTTCCCTCTCTTGGAAAAATAAAAATAAAAATTGATATTAGAATAAATAAACTTTGAACGATTATCATTTCATGGAATATCCCTTAGTCTCAACTTCATCACACATTTTATGGATTAAAAATATGAGTTTGCACGCTCAAGATATCCATGTTTTTGTCCAACTACCGAAGGATCACATTTTACATATGAAAATCAACTAATTTTATTGGAACTAAGATTTTGTGCAACTATGCCTATTTTTGAAACCATTCCCATTTTTGGAACCATGCCCATATTATTGGAACCACATTCAATTCTTGGAACCATGTTGATTTTCTTGGAACCCCACTTATTTTTTTCTTGGTTCTATTATTTATACTTAAGACTAAGACTTGACTTAGTCTGATTTTCTTGATTCCCATTTTCTTGGTTCCAATTTTCGATAATTAACATTTTCCCCTCACTCCACTCTTGCAGGGTTATCCCCACATCCTCCCTCACTCCAAATCCCCTTACTCCCTTCCCCATTCTCCCATACTTAACCATTTTATCACTCATGCATATCGACAATATTGTGGGGATACCCTTGCATCCTCCCTTACCCCACATTCCTCTCACCTCGATCCACATTATCTCCCATCTCTCTCGTCCTTCTCACCATTCCCCTACACTTAACCATTTTTCATAAGTTTTTATTCCCAAAATGCATCATGACATGTGGCACCCTACTTACACAATTACACTATGACACATCCTCCATTACCCGACATTCATCTCACCTCAATCCAAATTATCTCCCATCTCTCTTGTCCTTCTCCCCATTCCCCTACAATTAACCATTTTTCCTAAGTTTTTATTCTCGAACCACATCATGATTGTGGCACCCTACTTACCCAATTACACCATGACACATGGAAACTAATTATACTATTACATGTGGAATCCTATCATACTATGAAAGGTGAGATGACTGGGTGTTCAATGGATGTTGACTAGGCGATTACTAGGCATTGATTGGGCATCAATTTTTTTATCAATTTATGAAATTTCTTAAGTCATGAAGCCTACACCAAAGTCTCCATAGTTTTGTTTGTTCCACTTGAAGACTATGGTACAATTTTCATTATAAATACTTAAAATCGCATCTCCATGATGCATGTGGGATGGAGTATTTTTAGAGAGGCAAATTTTAATCAATGGATAGAATTGATCCATGAAATTGAATGGATGACTACTAAGTGGAGAAGTTCTAGAGGTCATAACATGTGATCTGGGCATTGGTTTTGTAAAAAATATACCTCGTTGGAAAGGTAATTCTATGAGAAAGATGATCGAATAGGTACCAAGAAGTGAAATTGGCTAGAATTCTATTAGAAAGGGAAAGAACATTCAACTATATTTTCATGGTGTGTTGATAGATGTGTTTCTAAACTCAACTTCTTGATCTTATAACTTCAAATCCAAGAATCCAAATTGCACTTAGGAGGACTCGTTGGAAATATGATATGATCAATGACGCAACACCCCTACCTCAACAGGGTCTTCTTGACCTCCTGGTCTTTGGATCTTTCTATAACCATGAGTTATAATGGCTCGTTAGTGCCCATTGGAACCTTCAATACAAATAAAACCACAAGTCCTTCTTAGAAGTTATGTCTATGTGAACAAGCATGAGGCGTGAACCTCCACTCCACATGACCACCTGGCATGACCACTGACTTAACTCAAAAATGTGTTTTTGATTTCACGGCTTCACGATTTATATTGTGAGTCCCCCCCAACTCCTTCGATTCCTGAAACCCTAAAATGGGATAACGATCCTCTAGCTCCTCCCTTATGCCTCAACCATATGACCTCCAGTCAAGTATCGAGGCCTCACCTATGAGTGCGTCAGGAATTCATGACTAATGAGTTCATGATGAAACTCTTCTCCTTTTCCCAAAGTTTTAACTCGTGAATTCCTATCCATATATCAACAATATTGAACCTCCTAAGATCTAACAGTCCAGATCACGTCGAGATTTCACATGTTGAGGATTCCCAAAAAAACTTCCTCGACACTTCCGACTTCCGAAATGCCAAAATCTCAAAGCACCCAATCAAAAAATCTCGTTCCTCCAGATCTAATGGCTGATAATCCTCCCAAGCTTACGAGTGTTGAAATACACTCAGTCTTATCCTCTCCGCTGATCCATTGGATCCAACGGTCCACAGAAAATCAACGCTTCTTCCTCTAAGAAACTCAACCGTCTGTTCAAGTTCTCAAAGTCTCCTAACCAAATCACTTGGCTTCCTTCCTCTTGAGCTTGGTTTTGGCTACAAAATCAAGGATTCCAAGGGATTTTTGCATGCACTCCTTGTGGCCTTTATGATAATCTATGATTATCTGAACTCTCCAATTTTTCACACTCCTTGCGACAGAAATCCTTCAACCACTCACTGGGTTGGAAAAGTCTAAGACTTTTCTTGGCCTAGCCTGCACACACCTTGCACAAATATATGCTATACATGCACTTATATTGGTATGAGGACAACTCTATCTCTCCTAATATTTTTTGAGGTAAAACTCATAATCTTGTCAACGCACTCCTTGCAAACTTTCACTACACTCTTTGCAGGAATTCTCAAAAAGAGAAAAAATTTAAACTCATACTCTCCCTCCCACAGACTTCATACATTGAACATGAAATCATAGACACAAAGAATTTAAACAAATGCATAACATAGCATATAAGAAAACTGTAAACATACCATTCAATAGATGCAAACAATATTCATAACAACACCATGAAATTGAGTCAAAGCATTCTTATATTAACTCAAGTGTTTATGTACATGGGTTCTATAGCAACAACTATCTTCTTAAATAACTTCTATAGTATTTGTTCTTCTCTTCTCTTCTATTCTCTTGATCTACTCTTACAATTGTGAATAATGATACAATACCATACATACGAGGGAGCTTTCTCAAGTTTTCCCTTATACAACCTCAAGCTATCTAATCAAATTGAAGACTACATCTACTTTACATTGACTACATTAATTTTCTACAACTGACAGATGAGAGAAATTCTCAATATCTACATCAAAATCCCCAAAACATTTAATAGCAATTATGTCTCTCCATATATTACATTAATGCACTCTCCTTTTGAAATTCAAAATACCTTCAAAATGTGCACTGGTGCATATCTAGTTATCCTCCGCTTGTGCTTTCTTACGATGCTCCTTCATCATACTCCTCTGGATGAACAATTCATGGACTCCTATTCATGAGCTCTTGCACTATCTGTCCATGCTTCTAGATATCTTCTTCTCTTTCACAACTGGCATCTTCAATCGGGTGTCCCTTCCACTTTATCATGTATTCCAAATATGTCTTCCACTGGGTCTTGTTACCAACTCTCTAATCAATGATCTTTTCCATTTGCGACTTTTCAGCTATAGGCATCTGCTTTACCCACACAACTTCTTGTTGATTCTCTTTCCCATCTGCTTCATATGATCTGTAAGGATAGTGATCTGCTACATTGAATATGGGTGATATACCCACATCATCTCACAATTATATCTCATAAGAGTTTGCCTCAAACTTTCTCAGAATCTTACACGACCCTATCTTTTTAATCTTCATCTTATTATATGTGTTGATTAAGGTTGGTTGTCATTGATGTCAACCCTTGAAGAAAGACCCGTAGCACAAATTTTTGGGTAATGGACCCAATAGTGTTTGATGTAAATATGACTCATTATTGTTT
>JZKD02S1757777.1:1285750-1298821 GCA_000966675.3 Picea glauca | reverse complement strand
ATGGGTGTTTTATATGCATGTGCATTGTCCTTCATGTCCAAATACCTTTATCAATATTGCGGTCCAAAACCCATGACTAGGGTTGACATCAATGACAACAACCAATATTCCAACATTCCTATAATATTGCCAAGGCCTCCCCAACAAAATATGACAAACATCCATGGGAATAACATCACATAATATCTCATCTCTATATCCCCATATCTTGAATTCAGCTAAACATTATTTAGTGATAGTTACCTGATGTCCTTTTTGTAACCAAGAGACTTTGTATGGGCTTGGATGTGCAACTATTTCCAATTCCAGATTTTCCACCATCTTTGTGGATACTAGATTATCCATGATTCCATTGTCAACTATTACCTTGCATACCCTATCCTTGGTATTGCAAGCAATTCTGAATAAACTGTTCCTCTGGATTGGATTCTCCATCTCTTTCTCTGGCTTCAAGATAATTTTCCTCATCATTAATGATCTTCCGCCTTCCGCATCTTTTGCCTCAACATTTCTCCTTTTATCTTTTGAAATGTGAGCTTCACCTCCTCCATATCTTTTTCTATAAGGACATTCAAAATATTTGTGTCCAATCTTTCCACAGATTAAACACTTTATTTCACCCCCTCTGCCTCTTCCTCTTCCTATGGCTCGAGGAAAAATGTTCCTATCGGCATATCATCCTCCTTGTGAGTTATATCCTCTTTCTGGGTGGTTATGAGGTTTCTTTTCTCCATCCTTGGGCTTCTATACTCTGTCCTGGGTAATTTCTTTTCCTTTGCTTGGAGTTCTACCTATTCCCCTTTGACCTTGATTTCAAGCCAATTTCACTTCTTCCTTTGAAGAAATTTGATAAGCATCTTCCACATTTTGATTGTCACCATGCTCATCTCACATTGAATCTCATATCTCAGGACATTCATGTATCTGGAAACCTTTTCATCATCACTCTTGCAATGACCAACTCTAATGTTGAGTCGGTAAAATTCTTCATTATATTCCTTCATTGTCATCCCTTTCTATCTCAAATTTTGCATTCTTCGAAACAGATTAATTTTGTAATCTCTCAGTACAAACTTGTCTTTCATATTTGTGACCATCCTATCCCATATTTTGATTATTTTTTTGCCTTTGCAATGCCTGTTATCTTGCAATTCATCCCACCATAGTGTTGCATGCCCTTTCATTCTAGTGACTACATTCGTTACTTTCTTATCTTCTTCAATATCCTCATTATCGAAGTATTTATCCAGAGCTCTAAACTAATATAGAAGCTCCTAAACGTCTACGTTTCCTTCATACATCGGGATGTTCATTTTTTCTCTGGCCCCTATTCTTGCAACATATTTGAATAGAAGTTCCTCTGTAGCATCTTCGACTACAACTTCCTCTTCAGCTTGAACCTTGTTTCCACTTTCAATCTCATTGATATCTCCAGTATCAGGCGTTCGTCCTTGTGCTATCTCCATAGCATCCAATCGAGCATGAAGTTCTCTCATTTCCCTTTCCATGGTTGGATCGGGCATGGGTCTCTCTTGATGTCTTCTCGGTGGCATTATTTAAATCTATCCATGCCAAATTCAAATCACATATGTCCTCTATATTCCTTCTACAAAAAAAAAAGTGGTTATCTCTGATACCACCTGACAAAGCACCCCTACCTCAGCAGGTTCTTTTTGACCTCTTAGTCTTTGGATCTTTCTATACCCTTGAGCCGGAATGGCTCTTTAGTTCCCATTGGAACCTTCAATACAAATAAAACCACAGGTCCTTCTTAGAATTTACTCTTGCGTGAACAAGCACGAGGCACAAACCTCCACTCCACGTGACCACCCAGCGTGACCACTGACTTAACCCAAAAAGGTGTTTTGGATTTTGCAACTTCATGATTTATATTGTTAGTCCCCCCTAACTCCTTCAATTCCCAAAACCCTGAAATGAGCTAACGTTCCTCTACCTCCTCCCTTATGCCTCAACCATATGACCTCCATAGAAAATCGATGCTTCTCCCTCTGAGAAACTCAACCGTCTGTTCATGTTCTCAAAGACTCTTGTCCAAATCACTTGGTGTCCTTCCTCTTGAGCTTGGTTTCTGCAAGGTAACTTCAACCCTCATCCTTTATTTGAAATTTTAAATACTCTATCCCTCCTAATATTGGTTCTAGATGCAAACACGAGGATTCCAAGGGATTTTTGCATGCACTCCTTGAAGCCTTCATGATAATCTCTGATTATCCGAACTCTCCAATTCTACACACTCCTTGCGATAGAAATCCTTCAACAACTCATTGGGTTGGAAAAGTCTAAGAATTTTCTTGGCCTGGCCTGTGCACACCTTGCACAACTCTGTGTTATACCTACACTTCTATTGGTATGAGGAAAAATCTATCTCTCGTGATCTTTTCTAAGGTAAACCTTAGAATCTTGTCAACGTACTCCTTGCGGAATTTCACTATACTCTTTTTAGGAATTCTCAGAAAGAGAAACAATTGAAACTCATACTCACCCTCTCATAGACATCATACATTCAACATGAAATCATACACACAAAGAATTGAAACACATTCATAGAAGAGCATATAACAAAACTGTAAACATACCATTCAATAGATGCAAACAATATGCATAACAACAGCATGAAATTGAGTCAAAGCATTCTTATATTAACTCAATTTCTTCTGTACATGGGTTCTATAGAAACAACTATCTTCTTATACAACTTCTACAATCTCTGTTCTTCTTTGATCTCCTATTATCTTGCTCTACTCTTACAATTGAGAATAATGATACAATACCATACATACGAGGGAGCTTTCTCTACTACAACCTCAAGCTATATAATTGAATTAAATCCTACATATACTTTACATTGATTAGATTAATTTTCTACAACTGACATATGAGAGCAATGCTCAAGATCTGCATTACAATCCCCAAAACATTTAAGAACACTTATGTCTCTCCAGATATTACATTAATGCACCCTCCTTTTGAAATTCAAAATATCTTCAAAATGTGCATTGGTTTGTATCCATCTGTCCTCTACTTGTGCTTGTTTGTGATGCTCCTGCATCAATGAATATTGCATCAAGGATGTTTTACATGGATTAAAGGTCAAATATTATCCTCAGAAAATTAAACAAAATCCACTTTTTTTAAGGGAGTCAAATTGAAAAACTTGAAAATAAACTTTATTAAATGAATAAGTGGGGAGGTGATTCAGGTGGATATTGGTGGCCACCCACCAATTCCAACTAGATCATATTGACAATTTTTAGTTCAACATGTTATTCTATACTTCTTTTTAATTGTGGGTTATACACTTTCGAGGTTGTCCAAATCCCTACACATCTTCTAGGTGTATACTAGTGGCCTCCCACCTAATCCAACTAGATTACTTTGTATGTTTTCATGCCAACACATCTTGTTGTACTTATAGGGCCGTTTCGGGGCCCTAAATAATGTTTTTTTTGCTCGCCATAGTCAAACTATAGCCAGAGTCATATTTTGACGGTGTAATGCATAGTTCTCAAAAATATATTTCCAACATGCTATCACGTGCCTAAAATGGAGGTCGTATGAAAACGTTACGACCCAAAGAAGTTGAGGTACCAACTTACCCATAGGGGCCCACATAAATTTTGGTGTTTCATCTCCTAGGGTTAGGTTTTTGGATGTCTATGGTTTCCAAATTCATGAGTAATGTTAAAAAGGCATATGGAGCCTCATTGTAATCATTATTCTTAGACATATGCATGTAGAAACCACATCTCTTCTTAGAGATAGATACCACCATTCGAGAAATTGTTTCAGTTATGTAGTTTTACATTTTCAACCTATTTCATTTATTCAATAGAAGATATTGTTCACTGGATATATATGTTGTTCTTCATATCTATGTGTTTATTATATTCAGTATATTAATCAGTTTGTTTCGCTCCTAAATCTGAAGCAGTGGTATTAGAGAGGTATTGTCTTCATTTTTTTTTTGTGCATGTTCCCAAAAAGATATGGGTACATGAAATTGGGACTCGAACCAATCGATCCTTTTCAATATTGGTTGTGCTGAGCCCGACAAAAACCCATGGGGGAAACAAATAAAGATAATGGAGGAGGAGATCCTTTTAAATGTTTCTTGATGAAGCCCTTGTGTGACAAAGGAATGAAATGATGGACAAATTTGTGTAGATCCTTAGATGACCTCCCACAGGAGAAGCATCTTCATCAAGCGGCCATACACCCCCCTTCATGGTACATGTAAATTTTTATATTACATTATTTGAAGGACTGATATATACAGATGTTGTAGATAAATGGTTGTATCTCCTAAAAGGGTATTTTTCGGTCCATAATTTTTTCGATAGAGAAAATATTAATTTTTCACTCCTCAATGTCATCCCCCATGTTAAGGACTGGTGGGATACTTACTTTGAGCGAAGTTCCATAGAGGAATCTGAAATATTTGTGGTTTCCCCTACATGGGATTCCTTCTGGGATTTCATTAAAGAAAAATACTACCATGTTGGAAGCTATGAGGACCAATACACCAGATGGACCACCATGCTTCAGGAAAGGGACCATATAGTACCATATTTCACCAATATTTTCCATACCCTATGTACCAAATTGGGTATCAAAGACTCTGAGCGACATATGGTGCTAAAATACTATGTTTTTTTTCATAGATACATTCAATAATAAATGGAGTTTTTAGACATCACCTTATTGGGTGCGACTTATACATATGTTGTCAAGATCGAGCAAAAATTTAAGAAGAAGAGGCGAGAGTTTGGATTTGCAAACTCCTCATAGCCAAACCAGGGAAAAGGTGGCCCCAACCCACATAACAAGGGATAGAGAAAAGATGGCCGCTCTTAGGGAAACCATTCCAAGATACAACACAAGAAGGGAAATGAGAAGACAAAGAAGGACACAGGAAAATGGTGTGAATACCATAAAATCCCTTGGTACAAAATTGAAGAATGTTGCTCCAAGCACTCACTCATGGTCAATCTGAAGGCTTCCAAGTTAGAGGTCGATTCTGAATCTGAATCAAATCTAAAATGAGTGAAGTATATTATCGATGATGAATCCAGTGCCACTATCGCTACCACCAAATTCCATCCAAGTAAACCAGAATAACTAGAGGAAGGGAAACACCTCTTTCTCTCATAGATGTGGGTAAAAGGGGCTCCACTTCATTTCATTTTTGATAACAGAAGTTAGAAGAACCTGATCTCAACAAAGGTCATCAAGAAGCTAGACCTTCCAATGACACCACACCCACATCCCTACGCCATTAGCTAGCTTCACTAAGGAAGATATCTTTGTGTCAGCCAATAGTGTCGTCTGCCCTATGAAATCAAGCATTTCAAAGATGAGGTATTGTGTGATATTTCTCCCCTTGAAGTTTGTGATGTTATTTTAGGAAAACCGTATTTGTGGAAGAATCATGTTGTGTATGAGTCTAGACCCCACAATGTTAATATTACTTTGGGTAGAAAATTCTATAAGATACCAAAGGTAGCACCACCTACCGCTATTTATTTAATCTCTGCTAAGAAATGCAATAAGGTACTTTTATAGACTGGGAAGTTCATCTTCTTTGTGATCCATTCTCAAAATAATTAGAATATCACCACCACATTCATGGCCTCTACACAAAACATATGTTTGTATTTGTTGGCACAGGGGCAGACCCAAGGTTCAATGCTTCAACAACACACCAACAAAACCCTAACTACTGACCCTTTTGGGAACACCTGCGAAGCAGATGAAGTCTCACCCGAGGTAGAGGCAGGGGGGTTGTAGGACTCAAGTGTCTATAACCTAGATGGGACATAGATATATGGTCACAATACTTAACAGAGAACTTTGTAGTTAACATTCATTAGTATTTAATCCTTTATTCAAATTGTAGGTAAAACCCTAATTACAGGACAACACAATATTCAACAAGATCTAACACATCCAATCACTTAGAACATAGAAATAGATCATATCTAGCATTTATTCATATCACTAAGATCTAAGATACTTCATCAAATACATATAACATACATAAATATTCATCACTAAGCATAAATCACATAAATAACACAAAGCAATCACAACACAGGATATACGTGGTTGACCCCCGTGTGGGGCTACATCCACCAACTCTTCTTATTCTTTATTATCTTCTCTTAATATTCTTACATGCATAAAGCCACCAAACCAAATCTGCATAGGACATGAGATCTATGTGCACCTCACCAGATCCTCCTTCCCTAAGTTAGGTTACAACACAAATCCTTCTTACACAGTCTGCACACAAGCGTCTTAAAATCACTTGCAGTTAGCTCTGCAAGTTTGAACACAAAGTATGCATAAATCCTCTAGATCTGCACTAAGCCGATTATACTAGGTATATATTTTCTTACATCTCCTAGATATCTATTTATACATTAGAAATGGGGCCTGAACATGGGTAAACCCATGAGCCAACATCCCATACCCGTTACATAAACCCTAAACCCAAAAATCCCATAAAAAGGGGGTGATATCCCACGATATTTTCTTCGCCTGGGCACTCCATCTTCGACCTGCCTATTGAAGTCCCAAAAAAATGGTCAAACACAACCAAGGTTCTCCAAAACTTGGTCAAGGTCCAACAATCCTCCAACACTCACCTGTGATTCGTCCTGAGTCACTTTGATGAGGGAAACTTTTCTTCGAAGGCCTCGATCTTGGCTTGAGCTTCCTTGATTTGCTACTTCGCCAAAAACTCCTACTCGACACACTCCTGAATGATTTTTTTGGTAACAAGTCCTTCCAATTGTTGTTCTACTATGGTGACCATTTTTTCCAGCTGTGTGCCTTGTCCTTTGATCTCCTCAAAAAGTGTGCAGGATTCATCCTATACCAGATGAAGTATTTGGGTCACTTTCATGACTTTACTTTGGATGGCATGGATCTGCTACTGAACTGTGCATTGTTCCTGTGACCTTTTCATCTTCTCAACTTCTGACAATACCTTCATCTGTGCTTGGACTGTTGCTGCTTGTTTCTTTTATTCTTGGAGCTGTGAATCCAATGTCCTTAGTTATGGATCCTATGTAAGGCTCTTATAAGTTTGTGCACTTCGATTTCTTAATTTCTTGCATTCCAAGGCCAATGCCTTGATTCTTTATACTGCACTCCTAGCAGTTTATTCTCTTTGGTCTCGCACTTCCTGCGAAGTGCTTGTCACTTCTTGTAGTTCCAGTTCTGCCACTCTTGCTTGAAGCTACTGAATAGCTTCAACATGCTTCTCCACTATGTCTTCTTCTATCTACGAGAGGCCCGATGCAGAGAGAAGTTCTCTGGTGACTACCTCCTTGACTCCCATCTACTCTGTGAGCAACTTTTCTTTTTCCTTCTGGATCTGCACTTTATCCTCTGCAAACTTCGCCTGGAGGTCATATTTCTCTTGCTTCATAATATGAAATTGCTCTAAGGATTCCTCATTTTATTTATTTAATGCCTATCTAGCCTTCTCCTTTTCCTCCTAGACCCAGCGAAGGTGAGCCCCTCGGTCAAATCTGCTAATCTGTGTAGTTGGGTAGACTCAATCCTACTTCTATGCCCCCTGATGATAATGACATAGTAGACATTACGCAGCTGGAATAAAGAGACTGATGTAGCCCTTTGAGCTCCACCTCAATCCTGTCAAACATTGTCTCCTATTTGGCTTCGCTTCACTACAAAATTTCCTCTGAGGTATCTGATACAATGACAATGATGAGATCAATATCATCCACCACAAGCACAGTCTGTAATTGAGTTTTATTTGCTCGTGATTTCTTCTATTTTGATGGTTTCTTCAGGGAAACCTTTCTTTTCTTGGATGTCTCACCCTCCGTGATGGGATCCTTAGGTGGTTTCACTTCATCCTGTTCCTGTTTGTTTTCTTCCCCTTCATTCTCTTCCTAGTCTACTTCATCATCTCCTCCTCCTCCTCATGAATCTGGTGTAGTTTACTTTGATGTTTTTTTCATTTCATGTACTTATTACTTCTTCTTACTTATGTTGCTGGTGGGTCCATCATACTATTCTTGAGTGACTACAGGAATTTCGATGAGGTCGGGGTCGAAGATTTCATTCTATTTGAATGGTACAAGGAACTCTACAGGGCTTTCCTTGGTTATTTCTTCCATGTCCTCCTCTGTGAGTTTGTAATAGGACTGGAGATTTTCCTTGTGTTCATCCCCAGGCACAGTGATGTAAATGAACTGTCCATTTGTGTGGAACTTCACAAGTGGCCTGAACCTATGCAAAGTATTCAGGGTCATGAGAGGGAAAGATTCAATGGCCCTCTTTAGCAGTAAATAATATGTGTGGAACACCGCATTGGATTGCCATTTTTTTTCCATGTCACTCGAACACCAGAGCATAGTGAACTTCAAAACCAATGGTTTAGATGGCTCAATTTTAGGGAAGGTCACTCCTTTCGTCATCTCCCAAGCGATGAAGGAAATGAAAATCAACAACTAGCTAAAATGAAACTTGTAGCTCTGGTCGTGTGCTTCGTGATAATATTTCTCCAACTGGTTGACAAGGTATCTCACCTAGTTAATTTGCATCCCTTCAACGCATTTTTCTATGAGGTCAATGACGAATCCCATGACTTGATTTTGTCTGTTCTTCTTGACGAGCTTACAAGCGATCAACTAGAAAGGTATGCGCACTGCACCATTTTGGATGGAGGCTACCTTGTAGCCCCTCTTCCCCTTCTCTACATCGTCGTAAGTTTATTTTATGTGTTGTATCATGGCATGATCTAAAGCCTTCCCTGGGTAAAAATATTGAGGGTCAAGTCCTTTCATGCTCAATCTGGTGATCCAATGGATCAACGTCGGATCTACGGTGATGTGTTGATCCAACCACAAGTAACCACCATGGTATCATGACAATATGAGTTTAACGCACACATTAAACTCTTGATGTCTGTCGAAGTTTGGTATCTTCATCACATTAAGGATGGTTGATATTGTGATGTACATGGTCCATGGTTGGGGGATTATCTTCAACTTCTTCCCCATTGTCTTGGTCAAGTACTTGTGTGGTGCGAGCATGCCATAGTTCTTGTGGTCTCCTAATTTGAAGTCACTGATATTTAACATCATAATCTATCCTAATTGTAGTCCAACTGCACATATTCCCTTCAGGAGGTATGCAGTGATCAGTGTATAGTCAAAGTCCCTCAGGACGTTATCATGACTAACTGCGCCATCTAGAGGTGGGAT
Source organism: Picea glauca (assembly GCA_000966675.3). Taxonomy (NCBI): domain Eukaryota; kingdom Viridiplantae; phylum Streptophyta; class Pinopsida; order Pinales; family Pinaceae; genus Picea; species Picea glauca. Next base: position 1,289,558 of record JZKD02S1757777.1, on the reverse strand, counting down.
ATAGTCAAGAAGGATTGATGGGATGAGCTTCACATTTTCCAATTCGTTGTGATTCTTGCTCCATTTTTCTGTTGCAGTTCAGGATGGCCCATATCGATGTGTAGTTGATGAGGAGGCTTGCAATCCTCTTGTCGATGAGGCCTGTGCTCTTATGGACATGACCTTCTCTTTCATTAGGTCAATCAAAATCTCTTTGAAGGATTTCTCTACTGCACTAAGGTCGCTCAACATACATGTTCGAGATCAGATAGCTCAGATAGGTGAACAAACACTCAAGGTAAGCAGAACAGGTGGCGAGGTCTCAATAAGAACTATGCGAAAGAAGTTAGTTCTATGCAGGATTGGATAATCACAATTTTCAAAAGTTTCCTCAGTTAAACAGTCGACGGGTTAAATAGCTAACATCGTAACAAAATCCTCCAACAGGTAGGAATGCATTAATCAATACAATTCCATCCGTTATGGCGTGGTTCCAACGATCCAATGGAAAATGTTCTGTCAATAACTGTGTTTCTAGCCGTTCTGGAGAATTGTTCTAACAATCAGGATGCCTCCAATGGTCATATTGATTCACCATGGAGAAGTTCCAGTCAGTGTTATTTTGTTATTCCAACGAGGTTCAAGTTCTACAAACCTTTCTTCTGCAAAGTCCTCTCTAGAACCTCCTGCAATTTTATTAGATTTTCTTTCTTCTTACTGAGCTTTCTTTCTTTCTTCCCTATGATCTATGTCTCTGGATTCCTCTTTCCTTTATTGGCCTTATCTTTTCTTAGCATAGTAACTTCACACTCTTGAGGATCTTTGACAAGGTTTAAGGATAATACTTATTCTCTTACTATTTCTGGAGTAGGTGCTCTATTCTCCTGCATGGATAAGTTCTTTAAGACTTATTGCATTCCTTCAACTTAAACAGGCATGTCTCTTGCCCTCATTTTATTCGAATTTTCATCTTGTTCTTCTATTAAGCGTGTTATTCTCTTAGCCATGAAATCTCTTAATTCTTTCTTTTTCTGTTCTATATCTTCCTCTTCTTCTCTTCTTTGGATTTGATCTCTCTCAATCGAATTCTTTCTTAACAAAAGTGCAAAAGGGGTGTTGTTCTCAACAAAATTAATGACCTTGAATTCTTCTTCTATCAATGTTCCATGAGAACTCATAGGTACATGACTAAGTATTCCACATAGGGTTATCATCTTCCCTTTAAGAAAACCTACTCTTCCCAATGAAGGAATCATAACAGGCTTTCCCAAAATTTCCCAAGTACTTTCTGGCATAATGTTCACCTATGTTTCTGCATCTAATACACAATCTCTGTCGAAGTATCATATTCTTGTTTCTATGCACTCTTTCTCTTTTAAAACCTCTGATAAGTTGATGTCTCTGTGATCATTTAGTGTTTCTTTCATCTGCAATAACATAGCCTCGGATTCTCTCTGGTTTTTTAGTATAGCCTTAGTTTCTTGACCTTCTTCATGGTCTTTTTGTTTCATGTTCATCTTTCAACTTTAACAATCATTCTAGGGAAATCTAAAACTTCATGTCAAGTATCCTTACAGCAAAGGAAACTAGGACCTCTACCAGGGAATTCCTTTGCAAGATGTCCCAGTCTTTTGCAACTATAACATAGAGTCAATCCTCTCTTTCTCTTAAATGATACCCAACCTTTCCTCTATCGCGCACTGGGATCACAGTGATAGACATGAAAAAAATTCTTTCTAGGATCCTGCATCCACTTGTTAGTCCAAAAATTATTTCTATGCATAGGAATAACATATCTTTCACTATTTCTATCATATCTATTCATATCATATCTTATTTCTTCTAGTTGTGCCCTAGTTCTCAGACTATGATGAAATCTATCAAATATACCTAGATCCATTCTTTTGAAACAAAAATTTCCACTTATCTTACCTTTATCAGAGCACTAAGATTTAAGATCTTACCTCTTTTCTTCAGATTAGACTTCTCTTCTTGGCATAGAGATTCACAAGTCAATTAGAGTACTACGCACTATAACAATATATCTATGCATAGAGCTTTCTATTTTCCTCAGTTCCCAGCAATCACAATTTTAGGTCCCGACAATGAAACCATTTGTTGGCACATGGGCAGACCTAGGGTTCAATGCTTCAACAATGCACCAAAAAAACCCTAACTATTGTCCCTTTCGACAACACTTGTGAAGCAGATGAAGTCTCACCCAAGGTAGAGGAAAGGGGGGTTGTAGGACTCATGTGTCTACAACTTAGCTGGGACACAGATATGGGATCACAATACTTAACAAAACACTTAGAAGTTAAAATTCATTAGTCTTTAATTCTTTATTCACATCGCAGGTAAAGCCCTAATTATAGGAAAGCACAGTATTCAACAATATCTAACACATCCAAGAACATAACACATAGAAATAGATCAGATATAACATTTATTCATATCACTAAGCACTAAGCTACTTCATTAAATACATATAACAAACATAAATATTCAGCACTAAGAATAAATCACATCAATAACACAAAGCAATCACAACACAAGATATATGTGGTTCACCCCTATGTGGGGCTACATCCACTAGCTCGTCTTCTTCTTTATTATCTTCTCTCAATATTCTTACATGCATAGAGCCACCAAACCAAATCTGCATAGGAAAGGATATCTGCACGTACCTTGCCACATCCTCCTTCCCCAATTTAGGTTACAACACAAATCCTTCTTACACAGTCTGCACACAAGCATCTTAAAATCACTTGCACTTAGCTCTACAAGTCTTAACACAAAATATGCACAAAGCCACTAGATCCGCACTAAGCCGATTCTACTAGGTCTATATTTTCTTACATCGCCTAGATATCTATTTATACATTACAAATGGGGCCTAAAGATGGGTAAACCCATGGGACAACATCCCATACCCGTTACATAAACCCTAAACCTAAAAATACCATAAAAAGGGAATGAGATCCTATGATCTACGTTTTGCCTGGGCACTCCATCTTTGACCTGCCTATCGAAGTCCCAAAAAAATGGTCAAACACGACCGAGGTTCTCCAAAACTTGATCAAGCGCCAACAACAGTAGAAATGAGTGGAAAATATCATGGAAGGGTACAACAACATCTTCTCCTCACCCAACGGAGTACCGATGCACTGCCAAGTCAAACATCTGATTGATCTCACCCCCGGTGCACCTCTACCTAATGGAATAGTCTATAGTCACTCATTGATGGAAAATGATGAAATAAAGTGTCATATATAAGAGCTTTTTCAAAAGGGGAAAATCAGACCCATATCCTTTCCTTGCAACAACCTAAATGTACTAGTGCATAAGAAGGATGAGACCTAGTGACTTTGCATTGATTACAAAGAATTAAAAAAAATCATAGTCAGGAACTGATACCCAATTCCCAAGATTGATGACTTGATTTTCCAACTCAAGGGGGGAAATTTCTTTAGCAATATTGACCTAAAGTATGGGTACCACTAGGTTCCCATCGAACCAACTCATGTATGGAAGACAAATTTCAAATCTAAAGAAGGTATCTTTGAATGGTTGGTCATTCCCTTTGGCTTAACAAATGCACCAACCACTTTTATGAGGTTGGTCGATGATTTATTGAGACCCTTTACCAACTCTTTTGTGGTGGTATATTTGGATGACATCCTCATATTCAAAAGAACTTAAGAGGATCACATGTGTTAGGAACACACAATGTACCTTTTTGCTTATACTTTTTGCCACCATTATACTCTTGATCACCTACATTTAGACTCATACTATCACTTTATCTGATCATCTCAAAGGTATACAA
>JZKD02S1757777.1:1264006-1274530 GCA_000966675.3 Picea glauca | reverse complement strand
GCTAGCCAGAAGTCCGGTTAAAAGGGTTCCTGCTCAGACAGGAAGGAATCCAAATACCTCGGCTTCTGTAGATTTCCTTTACTTTTGTAAGTGTGCTAGCCAGAGATTTGGTTAAAGGGTTCCTGCTCAGATAGGAAGGAATCACAACACCTTGTCTTCTATAGATTTCCTTTACCTCTGCAAGTGTGCTAGCTAGAGATTTGGTTAAAGGGTTCCTACTAAGACAGGAAGGAATCACAACACCTTGTCTTCTGTAGATTTCCTTTACCTCTACAAGTGTGTTAACCAGGGATTAGGTTAAGGGTTTCTTCTCAGAAAGGAAAGAACCAAAACATCCTGTTCTCTGTAAACTTTTATTAGTGCTAGCCAGAAACTGGGTTAGGGATCCCTGCTCAGAAAGGAAGGGATCAGACTGCCCTGTTCTCTATAAACCTCAACCTCACAAGTGTTCTAAACAGAAGTAAGGCTCAAGGCTCCTTCTTAGAAAGAAAGGGACTAGGTGGCTTTGTTTTCTGTTAGATAGAGTTAATTGTTTTCTGCATTATTGTTTTCATGAAAAGAGTGTTAATGATGAAGTCTCTGTTTGAGAGTAAGGGTCATGTTCTCTGATTGCAGAATAGATGTTCTTTCCCATTGCAAGTGTTATTTTAATGTAATCCAAGATTCTTAGATTGATCTTTAAGGAATTGCAGTAGGGAGGTTACTTTCCTGTGATTTAATTCAGAGCTTCAGCAAGAATAATTAGTATAATTTCTTTACTACAACACTAAGCTTCTTTTGGAATTGAGCATATATTGTGCATGGTTATATTTGAAATAAAAGACTTCCCTGGGTTGATAATTTATGTTTCATTTGGTTGTTTAAAATTAATTAAGCAATTATAGTGACCAACAACATGCAGTATATTCAGTAGGTTTTGAGAACTTTGCAAAAACACAAGCTATATCCTAACTTGGAAAAATTCTCCTTTGGCATGAACATGTTCCAATACTTGGGCTACATTGTTGATGAGCATGGGGATCCATAATTGTCCAGCCTCGAACACACTAATATAGCTTCAGAGCTTCTTGGGACTGGCCAACTTCTACCGATAGTTCGTGTTGGGATTCTCCCATACTACATGGATCCTCAACCAAGTGACCAAGGGTGGTGGAAGGGAAACTTTTGTGTGGGGGAAGGAACAAAAATGAGCATTTGATGATCTGAAGCATCGCTTGTGCTCAACTCCATTAATCTCCTTTCCTGATCTGCAACAAACATTCGAGATTGACACTGATGCATCTGACTATGTTGTAGGTGCAATTCTCACTCAACATGGTCATCTAGTGGCATACCATAGTGAGACGCTCTCAGATACTTTACAAAAATACCCCACTTATGACAAGGAAATGTATTTGATTGTACAAGTCTGAAGTCAATGGAAACATTACATTCTAGGAAAGGATATGATCATCCAAATTAATCATAAGCCTTTGCAGTTCATACACACACATGGGAAGTTGTAGAATGACCGTCATTATAAGTGGTCCACCTACCTGTAGGAGTTCCATATCAGCATCAAGTATAAGACAGGGATCACAAACCATGTCGTTGAATGCCTTAGTCAACCCCCCATGGTTTCACTCACCACTTTACTCCATTCCTATGGACATGAGGCTCCTGAGTGGCCCCAACTTTATCAACAAAATTTGGACTTCACCACCACCTATTAGCTCTTGGGTATAGCCACGAATGTCACCAATTTTCACATTCAGGATGGAATTTTATGTCATATTTTCCATCTTTGTGTTCCTGCAAGTGAGCATGTAAAGATGATTTTGGAATCCCACTACAGTCAGATGGCGAGACATTTTGGCATAGAGAAAATTGTGGTCGTTCTATATAAACATTTTTGTTGGCCAAAACTTCAACAGAACATCAACAAGTATATCAGATCTTGCATTGTTTGTTCCATTTCCAGGCCAACCATCAAGAATAAAGGATTACACATCCCTCTTGCTACTCCTGATATGCCTTGGGAATCCATCTCGATGGATTACATGTCTAACCTTTCATCCACCAAGTGAGGAAATGATTGTTTATTTGTGGTCGTTGATCAATTTTCAAAGTTGGACATCCTCACATCCTAAAAGAAGAACATCATAGAGGAAGATACTACCAAGATATTCGTCAAATGAGTGTGGGTCTATTTTAGGATACCACAGAACATCATCTCCAACCGGAAAAACAAGTTCCTCAACACATTTTGGTCGAGTCTTTTGTCACTGTTGGACACAAAGCTCACTAAATCCATTGCTTTCCTTCCCCAAATTGTGTCCAAACATAGGTTGTCAATCAAATGATTGTGCACATCCTTTGCATGTACAACTCTAAGCATCCATGTACATGGGATGAGAGTCAGCCTTATGTTCAACATAGTTACAAAAGGCCTCTCCATATCTCCATCGACCGTAGCCCATTTCAGGTGGGGTTGGGATTCCAACCCTTGGGTCCCATTGATGTTACACTACCTCTTTCAACCACACAAACAGACTCTTCCCATGTTCATTCTGAGGCCAACAAAGCCACTAGATTCATTGAGTGGATTCAACACAACTGCCAACAGGTCCATAAGATTTTGAAGAAAACCAATGCTAAGTATAAGTGGAAACCTGATCAACACAAGGGACCGCACCAGTTTCAGTTTGGATACAAGTCTGGTTACATTTGTAGAAATTATTTTTTACAGGGCCCCATTAGAAGCTTCTCCCACTTCGTTATGGGCCTTACACTATCACAAAAGTTGTGGGTAGAAATTCTTTTGATCTCGATACTCGACCCTTCCTTGGCTTGCACCTAGTGTTCAATGTGGACCTACTTTGTCCATATTTTCCACCATTATTGGACACCTCAAAGATCACATAACAAATAAAACCAATAGATATCAACCTTGAATGCATGGAAAAAGCATCCACTGATCAGATAATGGAAACACAAGTCAATGGCACTCTCCAATAGAGGATCCACCTTTATCGAGTTGTCAAGGTAGGGCAACTCCTACACTAAGGAAAGTGGCTCACCCGAGGCCAAATTTAGCAGAAGTTTCCTCATCTAATGGGGGAACTCAAATCAACGGAGACAATTTCTTCCTAAGGGGGGAGGATTGATCTAGGTCGATATTGTTGTCCACCCACCTATTCCAACTGGCTCCTCTTGACAATTTTTAGTTCAACATCTTCTTCTGTACTTCTTTGTAATTGTGGGTTTTATACTTCTGAGGCTATCTGAATCCCTACACATATTCCAGGTGGATACTAGTGGCCTCCCACCTAATACAACTAGATTATTTTGTATGTTTTCATGTCAACACATCTTGTTGTATTTCTAGGGATGTTTTGGGGCACTAAATAGTGTGTTTAGGCTTGCAACAGTCGAACTGTAGACAGAGTGAAGGTTTGATGGTGTAATGTGTAGTTCTCAAAAATATATTTCCAATGGGCTATCACGTACCTAAAATGGAGGTCATATAAAGAATTTATGACCACAGGAAGTTGAGGTTCCAACTTACCCATAGGGGCCCACATACCTTTTGGTGTTTCATCTCCTAGGGTTAGGTTTTTGGATGTATAGGGTTTTTTCATTTATGAGTAATGTTAAAAAGGCCTCTCAAACCTCATTGTAATCATTCTTCTCATACATATGCATGTAGTATCCACATCTCTTCTCAGAGATAGCTACCACCATTCAACCTATTTCATTTATTCAATAGAAGATATTTTTCACTGGATATATGTGGTGTTCTTGATATCTATGTGTTTATTGTATTCAATATATTAATTAGTTCATTCTACTCCTATATATGGACTAGGAGGCACATATTTCAATGACATAAATTCATTAATGAGACTTGAATGAAGCATAAATTTGAAGTGGTTTACTCTAAAAAGGAATCATGGAAAGTTATAAAAATACAAACCCTAACTACTTCAAGAGCATTGAGAGAGAATTTTAAAAGGGCATGAGAAGGCACCATCAAAAGGTCGGAAGTCAAAATTTTCTACATTGGTGAAGAGCTTGCAAGATGCAAAGCTCTATATTTTAGAGATTCGTTGGACTGGATTGCAAAGAATTTTCCTCTACATATTCTTTTTTTCTGTTTATTTCCATCAAATATTCCATGAATGTATTGAGAAGATGAATATTTGGGTTTGAACAGTTCTTTCCCTTGAAATATTCAATCATCTTGTAACATTTCAGGTCCAAAGGAGTGCAGTCCCTACTTGTAAAAAGAAAATGCAATTATTTTAGTTCATGTTATTTTCATTAATATCTTGTTGAGGTTGTTTCATCCCTCTTATTCTAGAAATTATTGAACTTTTCATATTGGGTTATTGTTATAAATTTTTCCTGCAAAGAACTATTTCAGGGCACTACATTAGTGATTTCTTAGACTTTACGTTGAAATCATTTGATTTCAAATGTCTTTCCTATCAAAATAATTTTTGAGTAATAATGACATTATGATTTAAATTTATTTGAAGAGCTGTCAATTTCTTCATCTTGAAAAAGTCATAGAATATTCCAAGTTCAGTTTATATTACAAGAAAGAAAGAATGTTTGTTGAAGGGATACTCCAAAACCTTGTAGACACAAATCTCTACTGATACACTTTATCCTATATTTTATTTAGATGATGTGATGTATATTTGTATAATTGTATATAAGGTTTATACATTTGTATATATAATTTTTCCTGGAAGATATTTTGGAATTTTCTCTTAAGAATTCACCCTCTACATGTGTTGGAGAAGGACATTTTTGGAATCATGCAGGAGAAAACCATGTGACAAGTCTATTGAGGAAGGAAGGAAGGAAGTTATCACATTTTGAGGACTAGCATGTGTCAAAGGAGGAAGTTAGTTAGGCCTTTTGGTCTTTTTTTTAACGGGATAACCTCGAATGTTAATGTATAAATATGTATGGGTTTTGGGTAGTATTAGCACTAGATGTCATCCTCAGATTGCATAGAAGGTAATCCCAATACCCATCAGTTTATACAATAAATGTAAATGAGTTTTAAGAGGCCAAATGGAGAAGATTCAATGAAAATAACATTCTAACTCAGAAATCTGGACTGGTATGCGCAAACAATTGAGGTCTTGGATCAACTTCATATAGTAAGTTGGAGTAAAGGTGAGTAGGAGGAAGACTTTGATGAGAAAAGTGTAGAAGTATGCCACAAACATCAGGCCTTCCAGCAGCCTAAGGAATGAAAACTTAAAAAGAAGATCCTCTTGGATTCAAATTTCAAGGAAACTGAAAAAAATCATAACAACATTATAATCAAACATTCATCATAATATAGTCACAACAATCCATGTGAATCTGTTAATCATGAAATCTCTTAGTATCAGAGGAAAATAAGATGGAGTAATAAAGATGACTTAGATTAATCAAGAAGTCTCAAATCAAGACATAACCAAAGAACTAGTGTTCTTCATCAAAATATTACAATAGCAGGGAGCCTAGCTCAACCATTCAACCTTAAAAAAATACTAAAACTACCTATATATACTCAGAAATGTTGCAACCACAGGGAGCGTGATTGGACCTATGCATTTAAAGCCTTTAGTCGGTGCCTTATTTGTTAGACTCTGCAAGCCTTCTCATGTCAGACATGAGCTTGCCTCAGTTATGTGTTTTGTAGGAAAATCCATCTAGAAGGAAACTTTAGATTGCCAATATGCACTCATGACCGTCTTCAGCCTTTTTTCCATTTATGGATTGATATAAGGTTTCAACCACCTCCCCCATTTCCTTTAACTATATTCATCAGGATCAGGATGAGGCATGATGCCCATGAATGTTCCAAGTAGTTCCCATGACTTCTTTGAGTCAATCTCGGTGCCTCGAGGCCATGCAAATCTTATTCTATGACCAATACAGGCACTTTTGGCCTTTGGTGCAACTCCTCTCCATATTGCATGCGACCTCGGGCCATGACCTGGGGATCATATCCAAAGGATCTTCAATATTTCATATTTCGAGAGTCTCCACTCCACTTGATTCCAAATATCTCGATGCCAGAAATTGAAAAATGGCCTTATTCAGATCAACAGTCAGACTCACTTTGAATTTGAAGGCCACGATTGCTTCCCGAAAACCCCAATCGCCAACTGCTCAATAGGTGCCTACCCTTATTTATGTCCCCACTTTCCATAAGAGCATGTGCTATGATCATGTGCCCAATTTCTGAGTGCTTCGTGAATTTGTAGTTTGCAAACTTGCATCGTGCTCCATGCTAAAACCTTTGATTCACGAAATTGAGACCTCTCGGATATAGTGCCATGTGTACCTCTAAATTAGACGACTCCTGCTGATTTAAGGTTCCAGGAGTTCATACCTTTGATGAAAAAATTTAATGATATTTTGAACACTTGATTCCCATGATTAGTTTCCACCGTTGATCTCTCATAATGAGATCAACGACCCAGATTAAATCTTTTCTCAACCCTTTGACTTCAGGATTTTTTCTTAGTGCAAAAATTCACACAACATTTAACTTTCTGAAATAATGCATGTCATTGATCGATTTGCCTGATCGATCTCTATCGTTGAAAGATTAAAACATATTTCTGCTTGTGCTTCAAACCCAAAATGGACTATTAGGAAAGATTCACTTTGTGTTCATGGTTGAGGCCTGCATGATTGAGGATTCAGATGACTGGTTGTGAGCTTGGAAAATAGGAGGACAGGGGAAAAATTACAGACTTAGGTTGAAACCACAAAGACATAGGACTCTAACAATTTTATGTGATAACATTTGGCTCCATAGGGGATGGCATGCTCTATGTGAGCTACCAAGAACAAGTAGTTCCATTCACCTTATGCATTGGGCTATCGAGTCATGCTCAAAAAAACATCCCACTCAGGATTAAAGGTCTACAAGCACACTATCCTAAAAATGAAATAAAAATACATGGGATCTAGGAGGATCTTATTTATGTACATTCCTAGACTAATTGATTTTTACAAAGCATTAGGTGAAAGAAAACTTCCACCATAGCCATTCAAGAAACTCCCTAGCTGCAAACTTGTTTACTCTGTCATTGATCAAATAAAATCAATGCAACTATGACAACAAAATGATTACGCTTTTCAAATCCCATCCTAGTGATGATGTCAAGATAAAGCTTAGCAGATCCAAGACATGAAGGAAATGGAAATCCATGTACTCCCTTACAATTTCATAGAGAAAATGACAAAAACCACTAGGTTGGTGAAAGAAAACATGCTCTATCTTACAACTACTCACACATGGTTGAATTTCTCTGGCAAGCACGGGTGAGTGAATGGTTGATGCATGCTGACTAGTCCCAGGTGATGATTTCTCATTTGCAGGCTCTAGGAAGGATATGAGCTACACATTTGGTTCTCCCTCTTCTTCTTCACGACTCTCCCAAGGATCAGAATCATAATCATCATAGACAGGAAACATGGGAAAGATCTTCCCTTTGTCTTATGTAGGAACAGAATGGTGGATTTCCACACAATTTTTTCCTCAGTGTATAAAGGAAAAGGCTCTGTGGTATGCTCTTGGAAATCCTCAAAATCTGAAACATATGATTCCATGTGTCTGGCCATAGGATCATGAATCATGTGACAAAACCCTGGCTTCTTTAGAAGACCAGGCTTCTCCTCTGTCAATGTTGTTGTATCATGTTGTCATTGATGCCAATGGTTTGTCATTAATGCCAATGGTTTGATTATTTGGGAGATTGTTGGATCATATGTCATTGAAGTCATTGATTGATATGATTCCCTTGATGAGAATGATATATTTCCAAGTGGAATCCAATTGATAAAGATAGATCATTGATATCATGCACTTGATGAGAATGATATATGTCCAAGTGGAATCCAATTGATAAATATGGATCATTGATATGATGCACTTGATGAGAATGATATATTTCCAAGTGGAATCCAATTGATAAATATGGATCATTAGTATGATGCATTGATGAAGATGGATCAATGAGTTTTCATTGATAGTTATGATGCAGTGGTGAATTGATGAAAAGATGAATAATTATTGTCTTATCATGGTTGATAAGGTGCACAAATGGATAGACTCCAAAGTGGTCCCCTTATGGTGAAATCCATCATGGGAATATGCTTTACGAATTGGGTTATCCTAGAAGAATGGTTAAAGGACCCATGCTTGCATGTGGAATAATGAAATGAAGATCAATGAAGTTGTTGGTGAAACTATCCTGGATGGATAGTGCTTGTCATGACATTTTCGGTGGTATGTGGAATGTTACATAACTGCTCACGGTTTGAGAGTTATGGCCTAATGAAGTTGGAGGACCCCATATGATGGCTTGAAGCCCCAAAAGGTCAAAGAAGTAAAAGTGCTTGAAAAGAAGAAATCATTATTTAAATGATAAAGTACAATGACAAAATCAAGATGGATTATTTAAATGAGAAAGTAAAGTGACAAAATCAAGAAGGAATATTTAAATGATAAAGTATTGGAGAAATTTCTATTCATGGAAAGTGGTTAACCCTAAAATAAGGAAAATAGGTTAAGTAACCTAGAAATGGTTTAAGTAACCTAAAAATGGGTTAAGTGACTTAGAAGATGAAACAATAAATAAGAAGCTAGGATCTATTTTAAAATGTACATTTGGTGAGAATCCTTGTGGATCAATGGAGAGATTCTTGTGAATATCTTGTGGAGTATTGATGGAGAGCTTCTTGTAAGAGCAACTTATTGATGTGGATCTCTTGAGCATGATTGAATATCTATTATGAAGAAGAGAGTGAGAGGAGGATATCATGAATGCATCAAAGTTTTGGCAATGTCGAAGATCTTGATGACAAAAGTTTTGGATTCACAGAAACCCTATTTTTTGATGTCCATGTGGGTTGTCTGTGTATATGGTGCATGTACACACGGGATGACTATTTATAGGGAGTGTGTAGTAGATAAAATCATGGAGACTTTTGGTTGAGCTAGTGCCAAGCTATTGGATGATGAGGCAGGTTCCAGATCTACATTCTATGGCCTCAAATCTATCACTAAGACATTGGTATAGTTACATTACTATATTGATAGATGCTATTTTTTGATATGTTGTGAATGCTTAGGGAATTCTTGATATGGATTCTATGATGTGGCTCAGTTTGGTTGATTTGGTTGATGGAGTGAGTAGCACTCTTGTGATTCAGTAGTGACATGATTGCTATGGTATACTAGCTATTTATACATGATTGAGATAACATTCATATTGATTTGATGTGGAGCATGAGAAAGCTATTGAAGAGCTTGGATGTGTTGTGACTGGCTGTGGGTCAATTTGGATAGTGGAATACAGAAGGGTTCTAAGAATATGAAGAAAAGAAAAACCATAGTTGCTTAGAAGTAGACGCTTTTTGCATTATACATTGGTCGCGTTCACACGAGGGCTGCACTACTGACAAGTCACGTACTTGTTGACAGATTGATATCTGTTGAGGATTGTTTCCTCATCTCAGTTGGTGCTACGAATGTAATTTGAGTTTTTCATATAGAGCTGGTGCTCTTGTAGAGTTGTACTCTACTCAGTTATTGCTGATAAACCCCAAGGATTGTAGTCCATAATAAAAATAAATTGTACATACATCTTGTGTTCTTTGTGTCCATTTTGATGATGACTTGTTGATGATATATTTCTGATATATGTTGCTAATATGTGACTACATATAACTCATTATAAATGATAGCAATGGGTAATGAATAAATGTTGAATAAGAATTGATGATTTTTTGTGTAAGAGGGAAGTTTTGGTAAAAAGAGCCCCACACTCATTCACCCCCCCCTCTAAGTGTGGTAAGTGTGTCCAACAATTGGAATCAGAGCAGGCCTTCACTACAAGCCTTAACAATCTTGAAGGAGATACATAGACACACAAATGGATGATGAAGTTCCAATCCTTGATGAGGAGAACTATTCTACTTGGAGAATAGAGATGAGAGTGTATTTGAAGACAATGGGAGAAACTATTTGGATGACAACAATCGATGGATATGTTCCTTTGAAGAACAAGTCAAAGTTAGCAGCTCAAAGGGAAGGAAAAAAGAATGATGCATTGGCTCTTAAGAAAATTCTTAGTGGACTCTCAAGCCCTATCAAAGAGAGCATGGGACAATGCACGTCCACCAAGGATCTATGGCTAAAGCTAGAGAAGACATATGAAAGAAAGGAAGAGAAAGAAGAAATTGAATACCACTCCATCAAGATCATCAAAGGTAAAGAATCATCAAAATTTCTTGAATGCATTATTTCTAAATGTGATTTTGAAAACATTTCAAGTGAAGATAAAGAATCAAGTTATAATAGCACAAAGGAAGATCTTGAAGACATTTCAAATGAAAGCAAAGATGTATGTGTTGAGATTGGCAAAAAGGAAGATCATGAGGATATTTCAAATGAAGGTAAAGAACACTCTAAAGCCCTTGAATGCAATGATGATGATGATGAATTTTTCTCTACAAGTG
>JZKD02S1757777.1:1235374-1262068 GCA_000966675.3 Picea glauca | reverse complement strand
GAATTGATGAAAAGATGAATCATTATTGTCTTATCATGGTTGATAAGGTGCACAAATGGATGAACTCCAAAGTGGTCCCCTTATGGTGAAAGCCCTCACGGGAAGACGCTTTACGAATTGGGTTATCCTAGAAGAATGGTTGAAGGACCCATTATTTCATGTGGAATAATGAGATGAAGATCAATGAAGTTGTTGGTGAAAATATCCTAGATGGATAGTGCTTGTCATGCCATTTCCGATGGTATGTGGAATGTCACATAACTCCTCATGGTTTGAGAGTTATGGCCTTATGAAGTTGGAGGACCCCCATATGATGGCTTGAAGCCCCAAAAGGTCAAAAAAGTAAAAGTGCTTGAAAAGAAGAAATCATTATTTAAATGATAAAGTAAAGTGACAAAATCAAGATGGATTATTTAAATGATAAAGTAAAGTGACAAAATCAAGAAGGAATATTTAAATGATAAAGTATTGGAGAACTTTCTATTCATGGAAAGTGGTTAACTCTAAAATAAGGAAAATAGGTTAAGTAACCTAGAAATGGGTTAAGTAACCTAAAAATGGGTTAAGTGACCTAGAAGATGAAAGTATAAATAAGAAGCTAGGATCTATTGTAAAATGTACATTTGGTGAGAATCCTTGTGGATCAATGGAGAGCTTCTTGTGAATATCTTGTGGAGTATTGATGGAGAGCTTCTTGTAAGAGCATCTTATTGATGTGGATCTCTTGAACATGATTGAAGAGCTATTTTGAAGAAGAGAGCAGGAGGAGGATCTCATGAACTCATCAAAGTTTCGGCAATGTCAGAGATCTTGATGACAAAAGTTTCAGATTCAAAGAAACCCTATTTTCTAATGTCCACACGGGATGCCTATGTATAGGGTGCGTGTACACATGGGATGAATGCGTACAGGGAGTATGGAGTAGATAAAATCATGGAGACATTGGTTTGAGTTGGTTCCAAGATCTTGTATGATGAGGCAGGTTCTAGATCTGCATTATATGGCCTCAGATCTATCATTGAGACATTGGTATGGTTACATTACTTTCTTGATAGATGCTATCGTTTGATATGTTGTGAATGATTAGGGAATTCTTGGTATGGCTTCTATGACGTGGCTCAGTTTGGTTGATTTGGTTGATGGAGTGAGAAGCACTCTTGTGATTCAGTATTGACATGATTTCTATGGTATACTAGCTATTTATACATGATTGAGATAACATTCATATTGATTTGATGTGGATCATGAGCAAGCTATTGAAGATATTGGATGTGTTGTGACTGGATGTGGATCAGTTTGGATAGTGGAAGACAGAAGGGTTCTAAGCATATGAAGAAAATAAAAACTGTAGTTGCTTAGAAGCAGACGCTTGGTGCATTATACATTGGTCGTGTTCACACACGGGTTGTAGTGAGCCAGGGCGTGTCCACATGTGGGCTGCACTATTGATAGGTCACATACCTGTTGACAGATTGATATCTATTGAGGATTGTTGGCTCATCTCATTTCGTGCTGAGAATGTAAGCTGAGTCTTGTATATAGAGATGGTGCTCTTGTAGAGTTGTACTCTATTTAGTTCTTGCTGATAAACCCCAAGGATTGTATTCCGTAATAAAAAGAAATTGTACATACATCTTGTGTTCTTTGTGTCCATTGTGATGATGACTTGTTGATGATATATTGTTGATATATGTTGCTGATATGTGCCTACATCTAACTGGTTATAAATGACACCAATGGGTGATGAATAAATGTGGAATGCTAATTGATGAGTTTTTGTGCAAGAGGGAAGTTTTGGTAAAATGATCCCCACACTGATTCACCCCCCCTCTAAGTGTGGCAAGTGTGTCCCATAAATGCCTCTCTTCTTGCAAATAAAAACCCTCCTCGCTCCTTCGAAAACAAATCTTGATCATCATCAATTGCAATCTCTTTTCCTTGTTTTTGTTCTATCTCTGATTCATAATCATTATCTTCTTTCTCTTAATCTGAAACATGTTAATAGTCTTCTTCCTTAGGCACATGAAAAGTTTCAAGATATTATTTCATATGAACCCCCTTTCTATCCCTAATTTTCTCTTCTACTTCTTCAACATCTTCAAACAGGTGTCTTAACGATGAATATTTCCTCTCTCTCAGAAGAAGGACGAGCTCTGGATGTTGATCCATGACATAGTACACCATGGAAATAGTCTCTATGGGTGTGATCTCCATTAGCATACTATGATAAACACTGTAAAATCTTTTGTTGAAGACAACTAAGGCTTCCTCTTCCCCTCCCCTCAAGGCATTAAAATCGAACCATTATTGATCAAGGGACTTGTTCTCACCCCAAAACTTTAAACATGCATGGAATAGCTCAGTCCAGAAGCCAATAGAGCTAGCTTCCAGACATCTAAACCACACAAAAACATCTCCAAACAGGTATTGTGAGAACAACCTCATGGAAACATCTTCATGAACAATCTCAAGCTGATTGACAAAGCTCTCAAAGGCCTCAAAATTCCTCTCAGTTCTAATATGATCCTCTCCAGAAACCAAGGAAGATACTCAAAGTAATAATGAGGATAATGATGAAGGTCATGCGAAAACCTTAAAGGTTAACATAACTTATTTTTTATTTTAATTTGAAAATAAGTGGGCTGATCATGAGGATTAACGAGTTGATGGCAAGGCTCAATGGGAATAATGGAGGGTAATGAGATTTGAGAATATTGTGAATTATTTTCAACCTCCTCAGGGCTACAAGGGTGATCAATTTCAAGAGGATATGCAATACAAATCTCACTTTTATGAATAGGCAGAGGTGAAGACATGAGATCGGTATCTAGAACAAAAGAAGAGGACATGTTTTCTTCTTCCAAGGATTGATAAATAAAGGAAGGCCTATTATCAACTGAATAGGAAAAGAAGAAGATAATCCTCGTTATATGTGAAGGGAAAGAGAGAAATGAGTTGATAAACAAGAACATGATTTCATGAAGAAATCTCATAAGCTGATACTTGGTCATCCCCTTCGGTATGGTCATATTTATGTGAACAAGCCTCTCCCTAGTGGAGTATTTGAGTTTGGAGTCACTAGGTGAATGATATGAAGTCTGAATGTGTCTAGTCTTTGTTCACCATCAAAATCCATATCTGAACATTATCACTCTCCAAGGGAACTTTTTAGTCTGGGACAACAGCTAAATCCTTCTTGAAAAATCTTTCCTTCCTTAACAAAATCCTCCCTGGATCAGCTTCAGGTGTATCAAGAGGCAACTGTGAAGTGGACCTCATGTTTCTGGCTCTGGTAAACACAATTGAAATAGTGGAGTCACAAGGTGCAAGCTGCAATCTTCAATGGTTCTAATACCTGATGCACCTTCAGAATCATAAGCTCTTTGTTGTTCTATCCCAAGGAATGTATTCAATTTTTCCCCGATAATAGCACAAAAAATGTTAGCACTAGAAGTCACCTTTATATTGCATAGAAGGTAATCCCAGCAAGCATCAATTTATACAGTAAATGTAAATGATTTTTAAGAAGCCAAATTTCTTTGAATTTGACAACGGTCAGACTTTCTTTGAATTTGATGATGGTTGGACTTGCTTTGAATTTGATGATGGTTGGACTTTATTTGAATTTGACGAACATGATTTCTTCCCAAAAACCCCAGTTGACAGCCACTCAATAGGCACTTACCCTTCTTTATGGCCCCACTTTCCATATGACCACGAGCTATGATCATGAGCCCAATTCCTGGATGCTTCATGATTTCTCACTTCGCAAACTTGCGCTCTGCTCCTTGCTAAAACCTCTGATTCACAAAATTGAAACCTCTCAGATATGGTGCCACGCGTCCCTCTAAATCAGATGGCTCTTGCTGATTTTGGGTTTCAGGAGTTCGGACCTTTGACGAACAACTTTAACGATATTTCTAACTCTCGATTCCCACTATTATTTTACACCGTTTATCTCTCCTAATAATATCTATGGCCGATATTAAATATTTGCTCGACCCTTTGAATTCGTTCTTTTTCCTTGGCACAAACATTCACACAACTTTTAACCTTCCGAAAGAATGCACATCGTCAATCGATTCACTTGATGGATCTCCATCGTTGAAAGATTAAAAATTTCTTCTACTTGTGCTTCAAACCCAAAATGGACTATTAGGAAATTTTTTCTTTGTGTTCATGGTTGTAGCCTGCATGATCAAGGATTCAAACAACTAGATGTGGGCTGCCAAAATAGGGGGACCAGGGAAAAATTATAGACTTGAGATGAAACCACAAACCCACAGGACTCCGACAATTTTATTTGATAACAGGTAGAATGGAAGTTAGGAGAAGTTTGGAAACATTTTGGGAAAGTTTAAAGTTTTAAATTAGATAGTATGTTATGGATGAGTAACTTTTAAGTTTGTTGTGCATTGTATGCACAAATGACAAGGGAATAGTGGGTAGAACTGAATTATCATGTATGAGCACAGCGCACACCTTTTGTAAGAAATGATGTTGAATAATAATATAAGAAGATTTTCATTGTGTATGTAGACAGGTTTGGGGTGAACCACGCTAATTATGGTTTCTTTGTGTTTCTTTACTATTCTAGTTATTTTGTGTGCTTAGTGAATGAATGAATAGTATGAATAAGTTATATGATGGTTATGCTCACATGATGAATGGTCTAATTAATGAATGTTAGGTAGAATATTAAGAATGAATGCCTCCCTTCCTTTCATGACTGTAGAAACATGGTTCTTGAAGTCCCCATAGGTAACTTAGGTGAGACTTCATCTTCTTGTGGGAAATGTCGAAAGGTCCGATATATTTAGGGTTTTTTTGGTGATTTAATTTTGAACCCTAGGTGTTGTTCCCATTTCGTCACTTGGGTGAGAAAAAAAAAGACACTTGCATGCCTAGTTGGGCCTGCTAGACAATACAGAGTTTAGTGAGTGGATTAAATAATCCAAACACATGTGATAAATAAATAAACAAACTAAAACAACGAAGGAAATAAAAACTATAATGCATAAGAAACTTAGAACCATAAACAATCAACCAATGACCAAGATTATGCCACCAATGTATAACTATATTAGTTGGAAAAACATCGTATAGAAAAATGAGGATTTATGATTTCCCTCTTCCTCCTTGGGAGGGATCTTGAGTTCCATAATGGAGAGATCTTCTTACAATGGAATACAAATGGAAAATGATGAAGAAAATCAATGCCTATTCCCTCAAGAGGTGAGTGGAATGGCCTATTGCAATGATGCTTGAATACTCTTAGGAGAAAAGAGGATTATTAAGGGATAATTAAGGCAACATAACAATACTATGAAGATCTTGGTTTCTTAGTGCACCCATGGCCTCCATTTATATCATTTCTTCAAGGAAAAATTCAACTGGTTCTTAGTGTGAACAAGGGGCCATTTAGGGCACCCTTTATTCCTTGAACATTCCCCCATTTAGATTTCACTTAGATTTGAAGGTCAAATCAAGTTGGGAGTTGGTCCATAAGTGGTTGGGGGGGTGAAAAGAACCATAAATCATCATTCACAAGAGTGAACGAATTTTCTCGTACACAGTCATGCATATGACACATTGTGCACTCTACTAGCTTCGTTGGCATGCGCACTATGCGTTCTCTTCCTTTTGTGATATTGCGCATGCCAATTTTTTCCCAATTATATAGTTTTTACCTTTTGAAATTCATTTTGGTGCTGCAGGTGAACTAATTGTTGTTTCCATTGCTGTAGTTTTGTAACCATTTACGTGCAATGTTACAGACAAAATTTCAGTGATAACACTAGGTGTTCCCACTACGCGCCAAAAAATGGTTCCATTGTTGGGACCAATATCTGAGAATGAGTAGAATGTGGAGACCTACTAAGGAATATATTGGAAAATGGTTGGATAGGAAGTAAATCGAGTTTGTTGTAGATCAAAATAGGAATTCACAGATCAATGCATAGAAATGGCTATAGAGGTATGTGTTTACAGATTTGCATGATATTTCTTTTGTTGATTTTCTGAATATTTTAGTGGATTCAATCCAGAGATTAGTTGAATAGAACAAAATATTTCACATTGTTGTTCTAAGCAATTAGAATCCTAAGTTAATTCAGCAAGTCAACACTATAAGTAATCGAGTATCACACATAGTTGATTTCTGGATGGATAGTATACTGGGAGGCTACATTATTGAATTTGCTATAGATTATATTCAGTCGTATAGTGCTGTTGAAAGGGAATTCTTTAAGGGACTATGTGAAAGGTACTTGAAGTCATTGGATACTTGGATTAATATTTCTTTGTGTGATAAGTGGGTTATAAAGATGGAATATGATTTCCATAGAATCTAAGCACTTTCACGCATAAGGGGGACTGGGGGCTGACCAAGGAATGATATGATTTTTGCAGAGAATAGTGAATGAGGAATAGATGGGTTGATAATTATGAGAGAAGAAGAAGGTGTGACAGAAGAAGAGATTGGGATATTTCACAGTGGAAAGAGGTTTTGATATAGTAGGAAGAGGACTCTAGTTGATAGAGAGGAGAAACACAGTGAGTTTGAAGAGAGAGACACTAGTGTAAAACTCCATATCTTACATTGCACATAAGATAAATGTAGTCCAGTAGAATAATATCCTACTCATGCTAGAACCTGCATCGAACCCACAACCCCTTGTGCATATACAAGGTTTGAAGAAGATTTTTCAATTGTAGTTAGTAATGGAAGTAAGGATAACAGTAAGAAAAATGGAACTATTACAATAAACTAGCTTCAGAAAGTATCACCAAGGAGGAATATCGTGCACAATGCATTAGTGGGAGTAGATCCCACTTTAAGAATGAATTTCTTTCATGGGGAAGGTTCAAAATATCAAGACCATAATTTGTTCATTTTTTATACAATATGGAATATGAAGAACGTCCAGGATGATGATGAAAATATTGTGCAATTGACAACGAAAATCATAGACTGGGTGTTACTATGGTACATGAAATATCAAAATACTACACCTTTGGGACAAACTAGAACATTGGAATATGTAAGACAAGCTCTATTGAAAGAGTTCCAAAAATCTAAGCTTGATTTCCAGTGCATTATAGAGATGAAGGAGATAAAACATATAGTGAATGAATCAATGTGGGATTATGATCAAAGATTCAAGATACTGAAGGATTGGTTGACATTCCAAATTCCATATGAATAACATAGAGAGTAGTTTATGGAAGGATTTTTTCCACATATACTTCCCCTTGACACAATAGAAGATTGCATCTCAACTAGAAGTCCTATAAATTGCTATGAAATTCAAAGCATCCAGTGTAAAATAAAATGGCATAGGGATGGATCTAGTTCAGTCACAATTAGTAGACCTAACTATTCAATTGTGGGAACTTGCGAAAGGAAAATAAAATATCTAGGAAGTTTGGTGTGTCACATGTAGAGAAAAGGATTTCCATAAGAACAAATTTCCAACTTTTCAGCCGTATTTGAATACAGGAGCTCTAAATCCATTAGAGGTATGGTGTGATATTTTCAATATTTATCATTTTTGTAAGTTACTAGGACATGAAGAGAAGGATTTTCAAATATTTGATTTGATAAGAGAGCACACCGCTAATGCATACAAAGTCCAGGAAGAAGAATATGAAGGAGGCGCTCTGCAGTATAATACTACAAAAGGTTATAATCAAGGAGGAAAATGAGGGTTTAGAGTTCATGGAATAGGACCAATTTTATGTTAGAAATATAATCATCCTAGACATTTTTCCTGAGAATATTCAAATCCCTTCTTGACGTACACATATGGTAGACAACTAGACTGTTTAATGTGTTAACACTCTGTAAATTTTGTTCAGCTCATAGAAAAATGACAGAGGTAACTATTTCAACCTACTTTAGAGATGAGGCACTAGCCTGCTCCACTCAGAGAGGGATCTCTTGTGTCACTAAGTTTTTCTTTGATAATCAGTGGCTATATTTGGTTTGTTTNNNNGGGGGGGGGGGGGGTTATCAAATAACTGAAGAAACGCAGATGACATTTGGGCCATGGAGTTAGGAATGAAAAATGCATTGTCAAAACATGAAACTATCAAGAGGGAAAGGCTAAATGAGGTGATGAGTCTGATTTTATATCTAAAATTTGCAAGGCATCAGAGGAAAAAGAAACATATAACTACATCAGACCATCTTTAAAATGAATTATGAATTGGTTAAGAAGAAATAAACATAGTCTAAATTGCTAAGCCAAGAGCATCACAATGATGAATTCCAGGTTTTTGTTTCTCCAATTTAGATAGATGGAAGAGTAAATGAAATATAAGATTACAGGAAACACATACGATGAAAGAAAACGAGACTCGTATCATCACTAGTTAGAATCTTCTCATAAATAGTCCCAAATCCACTTCTGCAATTATATATTCATTCTAGCCCCAAAATTTGCAAAAGTCTTCCTGCATAGAGGGAAGGCTCCTCTTTTCTCCATGCTTTCTATATCCTCGAGATAACATATATAGAAAAACTATTTGTGGAATTCAAAACGTTTCGACTTCCCCATAATTCTAAAATACAGATAAGTTACAAAAAGGAATGATTTATAATAACAGTTATCCTATTTTAAAGGGAATGTTAGAAATAGGTCTGTCATGTATGGGGCCTCCATTTGTCTGAAATTTGTTGGAATGTACTTAATCCTACCTAAGAATTCATTTCAGTTTGGTGATTTAATATTTCAGAGTGCTTACCCAAGCGAGTTGATTTTCTCCGACGCTCTCCATCGTCTTATCTCTGACTTCTTTTCTCTGTTGTTTGCTTCATTTCTTCTTCGTTTCCTTCTTGTATATTTCATCCATGTGTTCATTCATAACTAGTTCCCTCATAACAAGGTTTAATCTAACCCCCGAATCTGATTCAATTGCAAGCTCTGTATGAAATTTGGTTGCTAATATCTGCACAACGCACCTTTCTTTCTCACTTATTGGTAAGCTTGACACATTGGTTGAGAACCTCGTTGCACTGGACACTGCTTGATTGACGTTATCCATATCTTCTGAACGTGCAGAGGCCATGATTTTGTCTCCCTTAATTTTACAGAACTCAATAACTCGATCCATCTCACGATTACTCCACTTATGCATGGGATGATGATTTTCAGGAGAAGAATAATGCCACCCATACTTGACTATCGGTAGTTATCAAGTTCCAATCATTAATCACTGACAAGATTACTTGCAGGAACATTGATTTAACATGCTCAGCCAATCCATTTCAAATGATTATCCTTTGAGTTCATTATCTGATGACATTCCCCTGACATTTCATGGTTGTAAGTACCCAAACGAGTGGTGTGTGGTGATTTGACCAGCTGTCGCTTTCCCCTACACGAACCGTTGATTTGACGTATTAGAACACGTGACATCGAGGATTTTGCAAAACTGATTTTAGGCAAAACTCCTTTCACCCTGATGTATCTCTAAGGGTGCCACATGTCTATGAATGACACCATGACGGTTTTCCCCAGCCCACCCTCGATTAGTTAAGTCTCGCACTACTTCGTCATCTGATATGGGACCCAACCGTTTGATCTGGGATGCCTCAAGATCAACGGTCCGTAGGACTCCTTCCTTTTCTCTCCTGCTATATTTGTCTGTATCACCGCTGTACATGACCTTAGCCTCCAAACAACGCGATGTCCCTACACTGATTTAGTCACCTGCTAAATTTAAACTTAGATTTGAAGCATGATCATCATGGTGATAACATAGGCTCCAACTGGGGATGTTATCCTTCGTGTGAGGTAGAAATTAAATGTAGACACGGTGCCTTATTCATCGATCTTCCCCCAAAACATGTGTGTGTACCCTACTCTATCCTGTCACCAGTGTCTACTAAAAACCAAACTCTGCACACTGCACTCAACTGGATACTGAACATTGAATACACTGCTAAAATATCACTGTACATACTATTGGAAATCCAAACTGAAAAATGTTTGACCAATAAGCTTATTCACATACTCCTATATACTCTAAAACTACTGAAATGAATACTTAATCAAGTGATTCTAAATTTCCAATGCAACCAATCAAGAAATTGGCTTCCTGATTTTTCTCTGATCACATCTTTCTTAAGAAGGTAGCTGAAAACACAAGTTGAATCCAAAACTTGAACTTATGAATGAAAAAAAATCCTGCTTCACTGAAGACTATAATAGGATGGCCACGGGATCTTGAAAACTATGAAAAACATTTCTTCTTGATGAACAAAAACATGAATACAAGTCTCATTCATAAGTGTTTGTTGTTCTTTCTCTATTTCCTTAGTTCTGAGAACATTTTCAAATGAAATTGCAACAATAGGTTTGTCTACTCTTCCATTGATATCAAAAAAAATATTCATACATTCTTGAACATATTCAAACATAAGAGCCATATTATGTGCATCAATGTTATCCTCTTGTTCATCAAACAATTCTAATTTGGTTTCATTAAACTTCTAGAAATTTGTCTGAGGACTGTCATTTTAATTTCAAATGAATGAATGGAAATAAATTCCTGCCCATAATCTTCTTGAAAATGTGAAAAGATAACATCATGCACTATTTCACAGTCTAGAGTTCCCATGGATGCACTTTCAAAACCATGATTTTCAAATGAATCAAATAAAACCACTACCTCTTCATTATCTTTCTGTATTTCTGGTTGAAAACTAGCATATGTTGTTTTGTTGCTTTCCTGAAACTCTATGTCATTTGTTTGTTCATTTCTTGAAGTTTCCATAGATGTAGTTTCAGAATCCTCATCGATCTCTAAGACACTTAGAATTTTAACAACCACATCATTCATAGGTGAAGAAAGACAACTTTGAAACACTTTTTCTTGCTGGAATCTTGTTGAATATATTCATCAAGTTTAGGGGAAGGAAAATGACTTTCAACAACAATTTCTTGATCAGCTTCACCTTAAACCAAAGGAGGGGATACTATTTGTTTTTGGGATGAATATTCATAAAGGCCTTCTATGATTTCATCATTCATACACTCTTCATTTCCAAAAACATTTTCAAGGTACTTAATGAAATGTTCACAAAATTCACAACAATCTTCAAACACCAAGGATGAAGAATTAGATTCTCCATAACGCTTAAAGAAAGTTATATGGAAATATTTAAGAGAGTATAAGTTGCTTGGCTTTAAACCTTCATACCATAATCTTTCTTTCCCCTCTAAAGTAGCCATAAACATATTCATATTCATCAAACAATTCTCATGAAATTCAATCCCCATCTTACATATCGTGCATGTGAAATCTAATCAAGTGTAAGGCAACATCAATTCCTTTCCCATCTTCAAATTTAGGCAAATATTTTTGCCAATTTATGTGAGGAATACGATTTGGAAAGCTAGGAATATGAGATCGATTCATTGGATAATACCTTGCACATATTGAACTCATCTTCATACAGTGGAGTCACCAATGACATTTTGAAGGCTGGATTCTGCATTGAGAGTGGAGTCGCCAGCCAAAATTTAAATTTATGGATTCTTCTACCAGTGGAATCACCTTCAAACTGATTTTTTGATGTGTGGAGTCCCCAGAGAAGGAATACAACCAATATGTGCCTAAGTGTCTGCTTCTCTCAGACGTTATGATTCAAACATGTCATTCTTTCCCAGGGAAAATTTTTCAATTTTGTCCCCAACAACAGTGCCATAATATTAGAACTCTATAAATTTTGTTCGACTAATAGACAAATGGAAGAGGTAAATATTTCAACCTAATTTAGAGTTGAGGCACTAGCCTACTCAACTCAGAGAGGGATCTCTCGTGTCACTGGGTTTTTCTTTGATAATTAGTGGCTAGATTTGGTTTGTTTCTTTGGGGGGGGGTTATCAAATAACTGAAGAAATGAAGATGAAATTTGGGCTATAGAGTCAGGAATGAAAAATGCATTGTCAAAACATGAAAATATCAAGAGGGAAAGAATAAATGAGGTGATGTGTCTGAGTTTATATCTTAAATTTGCAAGGCATCAGAGGAAAAAGAAACGTATAACTGCATCAGAGCATCTTTAAAATGAATACTGAATTGGTTAAGAAGAAATAAACATAGTCTAAATTTCTAATCCAAGAGCATCGCAATGATGAATTTTGGGTTTTTGTTTCTCCAATTTAGACAGATGGAAGAGTAAATGGAATATAAGATTACAGGAAACACATACTGTGAAAGAAAACAAGACGCATATCACCGCCAGTTAGAATATTTTCATAAATAGTCCCAAATCTTCTTCTTCATTTATATATTCATTCTAGCCCCAAAATTTACAAAAGTCTTCCTGCACAAAGGGTAGGATCCTGTTTTCTCCATGATTTATATATCCTCGAGATAACATATATAGAAAAATTACTTGTGGAATTTAGAACATTTATACTTCCCCATAATTCTAAAATAGAGATAAGTTACAAAAATGAATGATTTATAATAACAATTATCCTATTTTAAATGGACCGTTAGAAACTGGTATGTCATGTCTAGGGCCACCATCTGTCTGAAATTCATTCGAATGTACTTAATCCTACTCGAGAATTCATTTCAGTTTGGTGATTTCCTCTTTCAGAGTACTTAACCAAGTGAGTTGATTTTCTCTAATGCTCTCCATCGTCTCATCTCTGACTTCTTTTCTTCATCATTTTCTCTGCTTCTTCCTTGTTGCCTACTTGTAGATTTCTTCCACATGTTCATTGACAACTAGGTCCCTCATAACATGATCCGGATTATTTTCGGCACGAAATCAGAGCAGAGATCTAATAAATAAATGCACAGAGATATTGTAGATATTCAATAATATAACATAAATGTATCAGAGATGCAACCATAAACACAGATATACAGTAATACACGATTTCTATTAATCAGAGAAATGTACAGAGACTGTAAAAATACAGAGTGAAAGACTCGCTAGAATGGTGGCAGCTTATCTCTGATAAGAGATGTGAAGGCTACTCGTATTCGCAAGAAGATGATTACAATGAGGCTCCAAAGGCCTTTTTACAATAAGAAGGAATGCCAAAAACCCTAGACATCCAAAAACCTAACCCTGGGAGATGAAGCGCCAAAAGTCATGTGGGCCCCATTTGGGTAAGTTGGTGCATCAACTTCCCAGGGTCGTAACTTTTGCATACGATCTCTATTTTAGGTGTATGATAGCTTGTTGGAAAGATCTATCCGAGGCCTACAACGCTCGAGAAAAAATAACATCATAGATGCTATTTTTTGAGAGCAACATACCCAAAATAACATCGTTTAGGGCCTCAAAATGGCCCCGGAAGTTCAGACCCCAAAAAAACTGCTAAAAATAGTAAATTACCAAAAATGCCAGAAACATGTTTTGGGCCAGTTGGAAAAGGTGGGTGGCCACTGATATCCACCTGGATCAATCCTCCCTCTTTAAGAAGCAATGGTCTCCATTGCGTTGAGTTCCCAAGGGAGAGGGGAAAGCGATTGTTGAATCTGAATCTTGGTGAGTTGCTTGCCTTGTTGGAACCGTCGCGTTGCTTGGTTTGTTGAAGGTATTCACAAACCTATGGCTGGAAGGGTTGGACCTTTTTAACCAGTTTGGCTACATGAGATGACTATGTACAGAAGGAATATTTGTGCTTTGTTGCAACCTTGTCGACCTGCTTTTGGTGGATAGAAGGTGCTTGGGCCGAGGCTGTAGTGGTTGCAGTATCCTTTTGTTCCCCTTTTGAACAGATTGTGGAGAAGATGAATTTTGTAGTATGAGATACTACCTTGCGGCATTGTTTAGGTGGGGCAGTAGTTGGAAATACCTCTAGTATCCTGTAGAGATGACCCCCCAGAGTAATAATGACACTACGGGGTTGAGACTCATAGATAGCATGGCGTTTCCACATATATGGCTGGCCCAAGAGAACATCACAAACATCCAGTGGAGAAACATCACATAATACCTCATTCTTGAAGGGTTGGATTCCATATGACAATCGACACTACTGGCTGACACGAAGATCTCATCCTTGGAGAAGCCACCCAATGTTGTATGGTTGTGGGTGTGGTGTTGTTGACAATCCCAACTATTTGACGACCTCTGCTGAGATGAGGTTCTTCTGGCTTCCGCTATAAACAATAAAATGCAGTGGGATCCCCTTCACCCACATATGGGAATGAAAAAGGCGCTCCCCCTCTTCTGGATATGTTGGCTCTTCTGGTTGAATTGCTGCAGTCACGACAATAGTAGTGGGGTCTGCGTCAATGATCTGTCTTTTACCATTATTTTCAGAATTAGATTCTGAATCAAGGTTTGGCTCCTTGTCTTTGATCTCAGCCACCAATGACTCTTTTGAGCGACATTCATCGGTGTTTTGCCAAGGGATTTTGTGGAACTCGCACCATTTTTCGGTGTCCTTCTTTTTCTTCTCGTGACCCTTCTTTTCCTGTATCTTAGACTGGTTTTTGGGAGACTGTTTGTTTGGGTTGTCTTTGTCATACTTGGGTTGTTGTGGATTTGCAGACCCGAATTCCCGTTTGTTCTGGTGCTTAAATTTATTCTCAATTTTAAAAACACATCTATAAGCAGCACCGAGTGATGAGATGTCCAGAAAATCCATTTTAGTTTGGATGTATCTGTGTAGAGCCCCACGGTATTTTAGAACCAAATGTCGCTCAGAGTCTTTGATACCCAGCTTAGTGCAAAAGGTATGGAAGGTATTGGTGAACTCCAAAACTACTTGGACCCTCTCTTGCCGCAGTGTGGTCCATCTCGTGTACTGGTCCTCATAGTTGCCAACAGGGTAATATTGTTCTTTTACCGCATCCACAAAAAAATCCCAAGTGGGATCGGCCCCATATATTCCAGAATCCTCTGTGGAACTTTTCTCCCATTAATTTTCCCACCAATGTTTGACATGAGGGAGAGATTTAAGGAGTGCGAAGGTGATCTTTTCTTTGTCTAAAAAATTGTGAACAGAGAAATAACCTTCTAGCAGAGTTAACCATTTTTCTAGGGCTTCTGCATCTATCTGTCCTTCAAATACAGGAATATCAAAATTAACTTGTACCTTGAAAGGCGAGGTGCCTACAAAGTGGCCGCTTAATGAATATGCACCTGATGCTATCAGCAGGCGTTTAAGGATGTGGGAAAAATTCTCCATCATTTCGTCCCTCTGTCGCGTGAGAGCTTGCTCAAGAAACATATTGATAGGATCGTCTGCTCTGTCGATTTTATTTTCTTCTGCCATTGAGGGTTTCTTGGGTGTGAGAGAGTGATTGTCTTCAAGAGAGACAAGCTCGAGACCCAACTTTCTATACTCGGACCTCATCGGGGACATGCACTGAAAAAAACAATCAAGAGCAGCCTGCTCTAATACCACTGATCCGGATTATTTTCGACACGAAATGAGAGCGGAGATCTAATAAATAAATGCACAGAGATATTGCAGATATTCAATAATATAACAGAAATGTATCAGAGATGCAACCATAAACACAGATATACAGTAATACACGATCTCTATTAATCAGAGAAATGTACAGAGACTGTAAAAATACAGAGTGAAAGACTCGCTAGAATGGTGGCATCTTATCTTTGAGAAGAGATGTGACGACTACTCGCATTCACAAGAAGATGATTACAATGAGGCTCCGAAGGCATTTTTACAATAAGTAGGAATGCCAAAAACCCTAGACATCCAAAAACCGAACCCTGGGAGATGAAGCGCCAAAAGTCATGTGGGCCCCGTTTAGGTAAGTTGGTGCATCAACTTCCCAGGGTCGTAAATTTTGCATACGATCTCCGTTTTAGGTGTATGATAGCTCGTTGGAAAGATCTATCCGAGTCCTACAACGCTCGTGAAAAAATAGCATCATAGATTCAATTTTTTGAGAGAAACATACCCAAAAAAACATCATTTAGGACCTCAAAATGGCCCCAGAAGTTTAGGACTCAAAAAAACTGCTAAAAATAGTAAATTACCAAAATTGCCAGAAACATGTTTCGGGCCAGTTGGAAAAGGTGGGTGGCCACCGATATCCACTTGGATCATAATAGGTTTTAATATGACCCCCGACTCTAATTTAGTTGCAGGATCTGTATGAAATTTGGTTGCTAATATCTATACAACCCACCTTCCTTTCTCACTTATTGGTAAGCTTGACACATTAGTTGAGAACCCCATTGCACTGGACATTGCTCGATTGACGTTATCCATATCTTTCGACCCTGCAGAGGCCACGATTTTGTCTCCCTTAATTGATATAACTCACTAAATCGATCTAGCTTGAGATTACTCCACTTATGCATGGGACGACGATTTTCGAGAGTAGAATAATGCCAACCATACTTGAATATCGGTATTTATCAAGTTCCATTCATTAATAACTGACAATATTACTTATAGGAATGTTGATTTACCATTATCTATGAATCCATTTCAAATGATTAGCCTTTAAGTTCGTTATCCGATGATGTTCCCCTGCCATTTCATGGTCGTGAAGTACCCAAACAAGCGGCGTGCAATGATTTGACCAGTCGTCGCTTTCCCCTAGACGAACTGTTGATTTGATGTATTATAACAAGTGACATTGGGGTTTTGCAAAAATGGTTTTAGGCAGACCACCTTTCACCTCGATGTATCTCTGAGGGTACCACATGTCTACGACTGACACCATGGTGGTTTTCCCCATCCCGCACTACTTCGTCGCCCGATATGGGTCCCAACCATTTGATCCAGGTTGCCTCAATATGAACGGTCCGTAGGACTCCCTCCTTCATGCTCCCACTATATTTGTTTATATCATCATCGTATATGACCTGAGACTCCAAAAAATGCCATGTCTCTACATTGATTTAGTCATCTTCTAAACTTAAACTCAGATTTGAAACATGATCGTGATGGTGATAACATAATGGATGACTTCCCACAAATTATCACAAAGTGGAAAGAAAAGAAGAACCCGAATGTAAAATTGATAGTAGTAGAGGTGCTCAACGAACAACCCAAGATAGCAGTGGTTATACATGGAGGAACAAGAACCAAATTTGATGCAATGGATCAAGGAAATATGATCCATCGGTGGGTCAGGAATGAAAAAATACCTCTTTCATTTTTTGATCATGGAAAAGATAAATAGAGCTACAAGAAAGAAAGAAAATAAGTGAGGGGAGAAGAATGG
This sequence comes from Picea glauca, assembly GCA_000966675.3. NCBI lineage: Eukaryota > Viridiplantae > Streptophyta > Pinopsida > Pinales > Pinaceae > Picea > Picea glauca. Next base: position 1,244,875 of record JZKD02S1757777.1, on the reverse strand, counting down.
TTAAAATCGACTTCAACCACACCACCTTTGTATGACAGGCCATCATTGTATGATATTCCACTAGTGTATGACCATTCAGAAGGGAAATTTGACAAGGTAATCACTTTGAAAAGTTTCTAAAAACATTTTTAGAGCTACTAAAGGATGATTCTACTTTGATTATGTCACGTGGAATGATCAACCATTGTTTCCAAGAGAAAGAGATACCTTTTTCAAACCAAGAATTTAACCAGGTTCACCGTAAGAAAAGAACGAATAGGGAGTTTCAAATCAATGCATAGATAAGAGACTATGACATGGACAATATTACTTTGGATCTAGGTTACAATGTGAATTTCATTCCGAGGAAGACTTGAGAAATGATGGGTAAGCCGAGGTTGATTTCATATCCCATTCATTTGAGGTTATCAAATAACCATAAGATTGTTCCAATCAGAAGGCTGACAGGGGTAAGTGTTAGTATTGAATGAGTGCGTAGCTTGGTCAATTTTGAATTCATCGAGATAGTGGATGGTACCAACCCTTACCCAAAACTACTTGGACTGGATTGAGACTTTGACAACCAGAATATCATTGATATGAAGAAGATACATATGATACTTGAAGTACAATAATTGAAGGTTACAACATTGTTGGATCATATTGAAGGAAGAAGATATGAAGAACTAGTAAAGGGAAAAGAGATGGATAATCTATATAATATGACCACTCAGATGGACAATTATGTCAATCCTACACCTCATGGTGTATTTAGTTGGAGAAGTATTAGTTCATGTGTTTCAAATTCAGAAGAGGCTTTATAGAAATGACAACATAGATTGCATGTAGTGTCTACAAGGAAATATGCTCGGATTACATGTGTGTTATGATGGATTGGAATTGAGGTATTTGATCCATTGAAATATGATGCAAATACCATATCAACAAATCCTATTAGAATTGGATGTCATGCTGAAAGTGACTTCTGGGAGATGGTGGAATTTTCATAAGAATGAAATAAGATATTGGCAGTAGTGCAAGAGGCTATTACAAGTTAGGTTTGGGACAAAGAATGAAGAGACTATGCCGAAGTATACATGATTGATTTTTCTTATGGAGCATGTTACACAATGCATTACAACATGGAGTAAAGTACCTAGGAAAGAATGGACTGACTTGTTTGTACACACCTTGGAAACAATCCCGAAGAATTGGTATTTAGAACTGGAAGTGCACAGAGGAACAACATAATGGGAAGACTTAAATCATAATTTCAAGGTAAATTTTAGTATTGAAGATGATGCTCCTTTGATTGACTCATCCTTGTAGTTCATCAAGAACCTGATTTTTCAATCAAAAAATTGAGGGGATTGGTACCCTTGTATAGTGCATGTAGATTTACTATGACAATTGAAGAAGTTTTGCATTGTTATAATGTTGTTGAAGAATACCAAGAAGAGGAAGATCCAATAAAGGTGAAAATACCCGAAACTGAATGAGAACATGTAGTAGAAGGTCTAAAGATTGAATCAACCATATATTCAAAACCATTGAGAATGTAAAAAGTAAATATTGGTACCGAAGAGAGTCCCAAGTTTGGGAATATAAGATATTATTTGAATGACGAAATTGTTGAGAAGATATTAAATTTACTGTGAGAATATCAAGATCTATTTCCAACCACATTTTCATAGATGAAAGGGATTGTTAGGGATTTAGGAGAGATGAAGATACCCTTGAAGCCATATTATAATCTAGTGAAGAAAATACCATACATATTGAACCTAATGTATAATAAAAAGGTGAAAGCGGAGATAGACATGATGTTGGAATATGGAATTATTGAACCTGTCGCAGAATCAAAGTGAATTAGTACAATGGTGGTTTAGGATAAGAAGATAGGAGGGATAAGAATTTGTGTATATTTGAGGAAATTAAATTATGATTTCTTACATGATTTGCTTCCAATTTCGTTTACAGATGAAGTGTTGGAGAATGTAGGAGAACATGAAGCTTATTCATTCATTGATGGATTTTCATGGTATCATCAAATCTAGATTGTGCAAGAAGACATATATAAGACTACATTTGTGATAGAAGGGGGATGTTACGAGTACACAATTATGCCTTTTGAATTAAAGAATGCATCGACAATATTCTCTAGAGTGGTTGTAGAAACATTTAAAGAATTCATTCATAAGTTCTTAGAAGTATACTTAGATAATTGGACAGTGTCTATCTTGTTGAAATATCATGTTAAGACTTTGTGCTTGATGTTGGATAGGTGTAGGAAGTTTGATATATCTTTGAATTTGAAGAAGTGCATGTTTTGTGCATCGTTAGGTATCTTATCAGGCCATGTAGTGTGTAAGCAAGGACTGTTGGTGGATCCTATAGAGATTGTTGTAATTTTTTATTTACCACCATCTACAAGAAGTTAATTAGGGGATATGCGTAGATTGAAGCTTTGATGGAAGTATTCCTAAGGAAGGAGAAAAAGTTCCAATGGAATGAGGAATGTTAGGAAGGTTTAGATACTTTGAAGTTGAAATTGGTTACCACACCGATTTTGATATTTCCAGATTGGAAGAAGGAGTTTCATATTCACGTAGATGCACCCTTTGAAACATTAGGTATCATTCTAGATAATATGGGAGAGGGAGATATATATAATCCCATTGCATTTGTAACTAGGAATGTTTTAGTCATTGAACATTATTATACTACTACAAAACGTAAAAGATTATCAATGGTCTATGCATTGCATAGATTTAGAAATTATTTTTTGGGCTCCCACTTTAAGTTGTATGCAGTTCATTTTGAACTTAGATTCCTAGTCAATAAGACAATATTNNNNGTATGCAAATGGATATTATTGTTTTAGGAATACAAATTTGAGTTAATTTTGAAACTAGGGAAATTTAATTCAGGACCTGATCACTTATTGTGCATATTATCATGGGAAGATGCAAGAAACTTGGATGACAATATACAAGATGCACACTTATTTGTTGTACATATGGTTGATGACTATTTTTTAGATATAGTATAGTTATTGAGCAAAAAAGTATCCCCACTTGATTTTATAGTTGCATAGAAGAAGAAGTTAGTGGTGAAGTAATCATACTATCAACTTATAGTAGGGAATTTGTACAATTTAGGTGCATATGGTAGTCTATAATGCTGCATATTGACACACAAAAGACATATGATATTATGAGAGGAACATGAAGGATTTGTGGGATTCCATTATGGAGGAAAGGAAAAAAAATCATAAGATTTTATGTGCAAGACTATGGTGGCCCATCGTTCATAAGGATGAGAAAGAATTCTATCAAACTTGTTATTTTTGTCAGAGACTTGGGGAGCCTTCCGAGAGAGATGACATGTTGTTAGTACCACAATTGACATTACATGCCTTTGATAAATGGGTCATTTATTTTGTTGGAACAATTAATCAACCAACAAAGAGGTTAGGATCCAGATACATCATTACTATGACATATTACTTGAGTAGATGGGATGAAGAAAAACCAATCAGATATTGCAGCATGGAGACAACTGTGTGATTTTTGTTTAAAACTATGGTTACAAGGTTTGGATTCCCAAAAATACTTATGAGTTATTAGAGAACTCATTTTTGGAATAAGAATATTTTTTCTTTGATAGAATAGTTTCATATTCATCATCAGAAGAGTACATTGTATCATCCTTAGGAAAATGGAATAGTGGAATCATTCAGTAAGATACCAAAGAATGCATTGACTAAGGTATGTAATGGAAGTCAATATGACTCATACTTGAGGATTCTGATAGTATTACAGGCATATAGGACTTCAAGTAAGAATCTAACAGGACATAAACCATTCAGATTAGTGTATGGAAATGAATCATTTATGCCTATGGAATTCATTGTGCTGAGTATACACATTTTCACATTGACAGAGCTTACATATTATGGAATAGTAGAGAAAAGATTGTTAGAGCTAGTAGAGATGGAAGAAGACCATTTTATCGTGGGATCTCATTAGTAGGTTCAGAAAGCATGCGGGAAATCTTGGCATCACTGATACATTAAACAAAATAAGTTCCTAACATGAGAATTTGTTTTTATTTATGAAAACAAGTTTTTGAAACATCCTAGAAAGTTTCAGATGCATTGGTTGGTTCCATACGTGATCATATTTGTGACAGAAGAAAGTGTTTTCCAGTTGAAAAAATGAAGCTGTGGAAGGACTGGTTAATGATAGTTGGATGAAACTAGATAGGGACAATCGTGATTCTGCAGACTAGTCTAAGTGTGTAGTATCTATACCATAATATATGTATTATAGTGTATTATAGAATACAAATAAAAATAAAAAGAAGAAAAGAAATAAAAGTGTTTGAGTTAAGAGATAGAAGGTTGAAGTTATGCATAATATCTTATTCAAACTAATTAAGGAGAGAAACCAAAAAACATCAAAGAGATGTAGAAAAGAGGAAGAAATCACGTGCAAAAAGGAGGATGGACCCACGACATAAATTTTTGTAGAAGGCAGGAAACACAAAAAATAATAGACATGATGGGAAAAGAATTTAAGAGTAAACATGACGACGATGTAGTGGATCTGTGTAATCATAAATGAAAAATGACAAGAGTATTCTGATAGGCTAGAAACTATGGAATATAATCCTCTAGAGGATATGAAGTTAATGAAGAGTTAGGGAAAGGATTGAATGTGAATGCAAGTGGATTAGGTTGCAGGTTTGGGCACAAAAAAGAATATAAATAGTTGGTGATAGGATATAAATGTAGATGAAGGGTCGACACGGAAAGGTTATTGTTGTTTGAGAATTTTAGAGAGACACAATGATCCAAGTGAATTTAAAATATCTGAGCAAGAAAGTTACATGCATGAGTTAGTTGCAGAGAACAATGGCACCATCGAAGACATGAGAATCTTCATCACAACAGAAGAAACAATGCACTAGGAAGACATTGATACCTTCATTTAAGTAAACTCTGAGAGAATGAACGTCAATTCCAAGCTCGATCAACCTTTTGAAGGATTATTTTCCACCAAGGAAGTCGATAGTGAAGAAGGTTAAGCTACCAAAGGAAATAAAGTATGAACTTGTTGAACCAAATATCCCACCGGGGGTAATCATTGAAGATGATATGTTAGGCACAATAGGGAGTCTAAAGTATGCAAACCATGAATTGACATATATAAATAAATTTCTAGAGTTAGCACCAGATAAGTACATGACTGTAAATATCACCCCAGATTCACATGAAGTAATAGTAGAGGCACATCAATGGGAAACAGGGATGGAGAAAACATGTATTTTGAATCTATTAGACATTTTGCATTTTGGAAGGAGCGCAAAGATAAACATATGTGTCAATTTGTTGCTTATTTGCATCCATGGAGGAATTTTATGGTTGGATAGGTTGGTGTCAATAGACATTGAACTCATCACATTAATCATCAGGTTACTAGCATCAAGGGAAGACCGAATGCCATTATTCATAGGAAACTTGAAGGAGAAGGTATTGGCAGGAAGAATGAAGGATAGGTATGACACATTCAAAGGAGCACACAATTTATATGTTGCAAGTATTAATTATGATATAGATAGGTTCACGAAACATGTGTTGGCCTATAATTTATTGAATAAATGTCACAAATATCAAGTACCAGTAGGTGTAATAGTGGTAGTTGAGAAGTGCAGAGTACAATTAAACTGGGCGACTTTCATGTTGAACCATTTTTTGATGGACAAAAGGGAGGCACAAGATAAGGGAATATAATTACATTATGCATGGCTATTGATATTGATTTCATTAGTGGATTGGAGAGAGACATAGGACACTCAATTTTTGGGAGCCACGAAAAAACCATGTTTTGAAGCATGATATGTGAACTTGTAGCATACTATGCACAAGGAAAGACAATAGCATAATAAAATAACTTTTTATGTTTACAAAGAGTTAATTTGACAGAGCATTCAATATACATCGTGCATACTACCGCAGGTAGTGGAAGCATACAAGGGGATTGTGTGTTTTAAGGTAGGAAGACATCACATGTATATTCAAGTCAGGAGGGACCCAGATCAACATTGGCTGCTGAGTAGATATAGGTTTTTAATAAAATATTCCCCCTGCGGATATGTGAAATCTCCCTTGGAAATATAGACCCATATTATCCAAGATAGAAAAATAAAACAATGGACACCAACATTCCTTTAGGTCTATTTTTTATGTCTATAGGTAGAGAATATACAAAAAATAAGTGTGACTGACTCAATTTTTATGATTTTCCTCATTTATATTTAATATTTGGTCTTGATGTCCAATATTCTATCACGATGAAGAAAGTATGAAAGGAAGAAAACAACACCTTCTACTCCTACAATATATCATTGGACAAGAGAATATATATATATATATATATATATATATATAAAACAATATGAAGGAAATATGTCAAGTTATATTAATGGGTAAACATAGTGAATTACTTACAAACCAACATTGACATTCCAACAACTCCTCCAGTCTCTCTCGTCCAACCCTTTCCTGAATGTCTCAAGATTAGAATGATGATGCTTTGATGAACTATCCTCACAAGATCAAAAGTTTGACACTCTAAAATCCTTTTTCTCCCCCTTTCACCTTGGAATGATCTTATTATACAATAGTTGGAGGCTTAACCACCACGAAGAAGATCACTCCCAAGATACAGTAAATTGGGATCTCCAAGGGTTTTAAGGAAAAAATATATCTCAAGGATTTTAGGGAGAAAATATATATCAAGGATTTTAGGGATAAAGTATATATCAAGTAGTCCCCGAGGTGTAGGACAGTCGGTGACGGAGTGTGTTGTTAAGCCACTCCGTGATGTTAAAGTCACCGGTTCGAAACCTGCGGGGACAAAAAATCCAACCATGTTAAGGGTTGGTGTGGCTCAGGCTGGGTGCGATCACCGGGTGATTTTGACGGCTTAGATGCCCCTGAGTCGCGGTTTCTCAAGCCACAGGTTAATCGCAGGTCCTGCACAAATTAACAAAAAAAAAAAAAAAAGTATATATCAAGTATTTTAGGGATGAAATATATCTCAATATCCATCAAATTAGGATATTGGTTTGAGAAAATATCTCAACCATCCATTAGAATCTTAACTTCTCCTTGAGAGTAGGAAACTAGATATGAGGTGGATTCTTACACTAAATTAATTTCTTTTTTCAATTAAAATGAATAATACTTGTGCACATAGTACTTTTATTTTCATATGATAAATGTTTCCCTCGACATGTCTAGGGATCACTAAAAACACTCCCTCACTTAAGCATGAAAAATACACACTTAGTAGTGTGGGAATTTGGTGTGTAATTGATGCCCCCTAAAGTGTGATATCAGAGGAGAAACTAATGGCTGAAACAATTTACAAAATATTAATACAAGGGAGATGGAGTAGGAGAGCCTGCAAAAATTTGAAAACAAACATCAAACAATATTTATGTATAATTGTTGTTGGGAAATTATACCCTACGGACTAACAAGTTAGGGTTTAAACTTGTATGCAGATCATGACCCTTCAAGAATAACTTTTAACCTTCTACCCCAAACCTAAAACCCTTTTTCGCATGCAAACATGGGAAGAACCAAATAACCTTTTTATTGATGGTTGGTGTAGATCCTCCATTGAGACTTATCCCGTTGCTTCTGCTGCTCCTTCCACAAAGCGATCCTGCAGTCAAGACGAAACTATGCATGCATGCTATTGTTCTACTAGAGGATTAGAGATTAAACATAAATCAAATGAAACACATAAGACTCGTGCATTTGGGACGTGAAAAGTATCTTTTTATTAATCTCAAGATGAATCAACTTACAATGATTATAGAGACCGGCCACCGTTCCTTGATCCTGATCCTGGGCTCCTCCTCTTTTTTTTCCTCCAACTACTTTTCTTGAATTCTCCTAAAGCTTGAGGAAAGGCTAAAGGGTTGGGACAAAATGGATTTGGAAATTGGGCAGAGTTTCTTTGCTATGATTTTCCTCCTCCAAATAGTACCCCTACCCCTTCTTTTATAGGCTAGAAGGAGCTAGGGTTTTGGATGAACTCTCGACCATGCATGGCTGGGAGTTCCAGTTAACTGACCCAAAGCTTTTTGTCTCATCGGCAACTTTCCATTTTTGTGATTCTGAAGGCAAACACAGGCTGTAGTGGGCCTGCTAGTGTTTGCCCACGGGCTGTAGTGGGCCTGCTAGAGTTTTATTTTTAAAAATGGAGTTTTTAGAAGAGTTATTCAGTAGTTTTTTGGCAAAGAAGGGATATGAGTTAGCTTGATGCCAGGTAAGCATGTGTGGTGCAATTTAGGGTTATAACAGATGCCCCCTAATGTGTGAGGTCAGAAGATCATCTGATGGCCGAAATACATTACCAATTCTTTACCAATTTGTATTGATATGTTGAATGAGTGAGCCCAGGAATCAGGAATCAGGAGGTGTCGTTTGCAAAAAATATCAAATGTCTCACCGAGGCGGGCATACCCATGCTCGGGATAAAATAGAACCATGACTACCAATGAAATACACTATAGATACATGTCCAACAACTATGAAGAGTAGCCACGAACAATACACAGCGGAGCTACATCTCGAAATCAGAAAGATATACATATAAAGTATCCATCTCCCAGAAGTTGATTTGGCCTGATGGTTGTACTTCAGAGATCGAGAAACAACTTCAAAATATTCCAAAACTCGGGTAGGAGTGTAATATGAGTGTACAACTGCACTACCCAGAGGTCTTCGATGACTTGTCGGTTATGGACTTGATAATATTGATGATCGGACTGAAGGCTTCAGTGATTTCGAACAAAGATTTGATTGGATGTTCAGGGTGGTCGGGTATGCGGACAAGAGACATATTGCAGAGGGGCCAAATCAGGCTTGGTGACAAACTTCCCTTGGACACTAGCATGACAAGTGATAAGACTCAGGCAGCATATCTGTTAATCATAAGTCTACGAAGAAGGAGGCAACTCAAACTCTCCATATGTCTGGAAGAGTAACCAAACGGTGGAGGACACAACTCAATATAGCAAGCAAAGATTCCTAAGGTCGTACTACATCCCATAGTCTGATGAATCAAATGGACATATGTGCTTTATCCAAGGGCGACTCATGATGCTGCCAATAAAGAAAATACTTTTCCCATCCTCTTTTTGGGGTATATTTGATTTTTTTTGTTCTTTTTGATGATTTTGAAAGAATAAAGGAATATTACGTTACAATGGAGGAACGAGCACAGAAAACATACAAGCTCAAGGCACAAGGACAAGAATTATGTTCTAGGAAATGATGCTCGGGAAAAATCCTCTAGTGGCCAAAGGTGTTAAGACGCAAAGGAAAAATGTTACTAGGCTGAAAGGTAAAGGATGCAGATGCGGTTGATAGAACACACAATGGTAATGTCCTTCGATGTAAGTTTAACGAGCCCAAAGAAGGGAAGCTCGGTGATTTTT
>JZKD02S1757777.1:1198736-1229720 GCA_000966675.3 Picea glauca | reverse complement strand
ACCCACAATTTCTGCCATGGAAAGTGCTCTGATACCACTTGCAAGATACCAGATATATAAAATATGCGGAACAGAAATGAAATGCTAGAAATAACAGAATAACAGTAAAATATCCAGCATAATCTCCACAATACACAGAAATGATATATGAAATAGCAACATAAATAGCACTTGAATCAGATAGCAATGTTCATAGGCCTCTTAGAGGGGGCAACCTCCAATCGATCATCTCTCCGTTACAATAATATCCAAGCTAGGGTTCTCATACCCTTGACTCCTATTTATACTAAAAAGAAGCATCTAGAGGAAGATCCTTCTAGAAGCGGAAGCTTCTATTAGGTCTTCTTACATCCACCTTATTCTATTTTATTGAAAGGTCTTATTAATATTGACCTTTATTACATCCGAATACATTGATCTACCTACGTGCGGGTTAGGACCTTAACAAGAACCCTGAGCCCAGATAGGCTCCGGAAGTGGGTCCAACTCTTGTGCGGGAGTTGGATTGGGAGTAGCTAAAATTTGCTGGACTAGAGAGTACGCTACTTCAGTGGCCGACAAGGGCATGGACATGCTATCATTCCCTGTCTCATCCATCGTGGCTGATGGGGAAGGAAGAGTCCACGGATCCTGAAAGTAAGTCATGCTAAACGACGAAACATGAAAAATCTCAGCCTTGTGCTGATTCGATATAAACTTGACATTGCCATGAGGAGGTGGGCAATCGAAAGTACCCATTAAAGATGGGCACAAAACAACTCCTATGTTAACGACACCGGCTTGAGGATTATCTATCATGGGAACCGTGGATGCCCCCAAGGCTGGGTCAGGTCGAGAGAAGGACAACTGATCAATGGTCACTATCCGGCCTTCATGTAGAAACAATAAGACTCGAAAAACTGTAGCGACCACCGCTTGCATTGCATAAGTCCAACTACGACCTAACAATAGATTGTAGTCGATGGGGGCATCAAATATCTCTACTTCGACGCACACAGTCTTCCCCCCTAACTGCATAGGGAAAGAAGGAATGATGCCATGCGGTAGAAAAGAATGACCATCGAACACAGTGAGAAGAGTAGGTGACGAAGACAACTCAGGTTGACCAATGGCTTTCCAGCATGCTAACGACATAACGCAAGTCAAAGCGCCCTCGTCTACCACCATGCGGAAGATATTTCGTGTAAAAATTTTCATGGGATGAGCCACTACTATCTGGAATGCGACGTGGTAAGGAAAACGAGGTTTCAAGTCAGTCGTGTCTAACATGATGGTACCCGGGTTACAAGTCTTAGTAGATCCTAACACAGTCAACAAGGCTTTTCTCTGAGCAGGGCAACTTTGGAGGACCTCCAAAGTGGACATAGCACAAGGGGTTTGTGATAAATCTTCCACCATAGAGTAGTTCTGGGCGGCCCTTGCGTTTGGATTGTGAGAAGCCCTCTTAAACGCACCCTTTGGAATGTGTGTCATTATTTAACCCAACGTCTTCTCGATCTGTAGAGGAAGAGATGGGATCTCATCTTCTTTGCCTTTCTTAGAGGTGCTTGGTTTGCTATAGTCGTGCGCTCTAGTCATTATGAAAGCATCACTTTTAACCATATATACGTTCACGGAAGATGAATTGTTTGGAGGAGGGCAGTTTTTCTGGTTACACCCTTCGCCACTTGTAGAGGCTTGAGTTAAATTTTGCCCATGCTAAAAGGGATTAGTCAACACGGCTTGCTGTTGTTGTGTGACGAACTTCTCGGCCTCCGCAAGTCAAGGGCATAGATGGGTTGGGTGGTCTTCTGCACACAAGTTGCACAGATACCTCGCCTTCCTCTTTTCTGTGGGGCCCTCGCCAGCATTATCAATTGGTTTTTTATCCCCCTTACCCCTCTTACGTTGTTTTTTCTTCCCTTCAGGCTGTTGGTTGGCCTTTGGGTTAATCGTCTGCACAGAGTGTACTTCCGACGTTTGGGTAGGAGGATCAGCCAAAGCAGTAGTCTGGTTGGTCGCTGAGTGCTGTATAGATAACTATTGCAATTTTTTTGTCAATTGCTCAACGGGCTTGGTTTGTGCCAATCCAACGATACCATCAGCATGTGGTCCGGCTCTCTGTCTAGTTTTTTCCAGTATCGAACGTGGTGCATTTGGTAAGATGATGTATAACAAACTGGACTAAGAATAGATGAGCTCAAACTATTGAGCCCACATAATGGCGTCTTCTTTAGAGAAAACTTCGGATGTTGCGACGTCTTTGGACAACTGTGGGACCAAGGACTTAATGAACCACTCCAGCAGGAATGCTGGTGGGACTAGTACTTTGATAAGACTCTTTCGGCGTCACCACTCTCGAATGTGATCCGAGATATGGTCTGTTGTCGTCTGCTCAAAATTGGCTAGAAACTTTGTGACGGTGTCGTATCTCACAGGTAACTGGAAATGGTTAAGGAAAACCATCGCCAGTTCGCCAAAAGAAGAGTATCGTGAATGATCAAGCTCTATGTACCATTTCGTGGCACTCCCTATAAGAGTGCGTTGAAACAATCACAATTGGATGGAGTCATCTTTCAGTGAGTTCGATGAACACCAAAGGTGGAAAGTAGTCACATGATCACCTGGATCTTCGTTAGGCTTGGCCTCGAACTTTGGAATGTTCGAAGGAAACTTTGTTGGCATAGGAGGCCAACGTGGATCGTGAAAAATGGGATCATTTAACAACCGTGTCAAATCTGGCAAGTGTAACGTTGCCAAGAATGGTAGTTTTGGTTGCTTTTGATAGCCTAGATAAAGGGGTCCTAGAGTTTGACTGGCACCAGGTTGCAAGGAAAAGTTTGGCTGCTGGCTGGGGTTCTGGTAGAAACCATGGCCCTGACCAGCGTAAGGGTTTTGCATCTGAGGAGATATCATTGGTTGATTCCCCATGAAGGACATAGGATGTTGGGTGTTCATCGTGTTCGACGGACTTTGGGAAGGATTACCCCATGCCGGTCCCAACGGGAGAGGCATAGAAGTCTGTCCAGGGTTCCATTGAATGTGGAAAGAATTACCCCAGATCGACATTCCAGAGGAGGGAACGGATCCTTGTCCTGAGTTCCAAGGTCCTGGTATATGTGCCTCCGACGTAGGAATAGTACCATGTGCTGGTGTAGACTGTCCAAAAATGGGTGTGCCCCCAGCTGGGAAAGCAGCGGATGCGAAAGTGTTATTACCAAACGTCTAGTTCCAAACAAATGGTGACAAACCTACCGACTGAGTTTTCATAGGTGTTCCTTGACTCCCTGCTCCAAATGGACTCATGTGTGCAGGCTTCCTGACGGACTGCTGATGCAGACCACCAAGGGAAGGGGACGAAGGAGGGATGTGACCTCCAACGTAAGGAAAAGCATTGAAAGGGGCAGGAATTCCCCCAAGTTGACCTTGCAGGGGAGCGTTAGAGCTCCCTGCCCCCAGAACCAAAGTTTGTAAAGTGGAGTAAGTGAGTACAGGGCTTGTACCCGAACTAGGCATACCGTATGAAAACGATGGGCCTGTCGCACTAGGTGTGTAAGGAGGTATGGCCTTCGCGATAGATGGGGTCAGTCCACTGTGCGACGTAGTTGCAGATGAGACCATGGTGGCCCGGACCGTCGACAAAGGCAAGTTAGGAGAAACTTCTCCTATGGTAGCAACAGTAATGGGAATGGAAGAAATCCCAGTTGAAGTAACAGAGTTTGGTTCCATCACTGGGTTAGGCACTGACAGGCATTCGTAGAATTGAATTGGCACAATAATGTCCAGCCAAGTATCAGTGTTTGAGGTTTCAACAGATCCAAGATTGGCAGTTGATTCCTCTAGGGGTTGTTTGGGCTCAAAAGCCCTGGTTGCTTCGAAAGACCCTTGATGGTCTAGCTTCCGCCTCAATGGTGGCAGAGGTGGCTCCAGTATAGCCGGCGGCAGGCCCAGAAGCCTTCATGACTGACGGAGCTCTGAATCCTCCACTGTGTGAGAATATTCACAACACGTTAAGGTATTCTACACGAACAAATAGTAACACTCACTAAAATAAATCCCCTAGAAGATAGATCAAGCAAGCACTAAACTAGTTGGAAGAACAGTTATAACAACCAACACTAGAGAAACTTACCGGTGCAAGTGAAACTCGAATACGGAAGCACCCTCCGGGTATAATCTACAAAGTGTGGCCCGATGTTTGTTCTAGGTACCGTGGTATACCCCCGCAGTCACCCGTGTATGTCCCTAGAAAATATTGGCAACTAGTTTGCCAGCACGTCAACAGTCACCAGGCGGGTACAGTCGATAGTCGGGTAGACCACAATGAGCAGGGTATCAATCCCAAAACCTGTCAAGGGTATCGAGAGAAAATGGTCCGGAAGATGACTGAGGACCTCGAATGGATTCGAGACCCACGAAGCTCTATGGCAAATGCAAACGACGGAATCACCTAACAAATCCTCGATATGTGTTCTCCACAACGCTCGGTCCAGCTTTGGAGGGGTTATCTCTACTACCTTTCCTTACGCGACCTCGTGTTTAGCTCCTGTGTTAGAGGGGGGTCCTGGATAACTTTCCGTAACTGGACTTCTACACTCCCTATTGACAGACTCCAATGTTTGGTTTGAGTGGCCTTGGAGAAATTTACTCTCCAACCTATTCCAAGGCCCTAGTCCTGAGCTAGTGTATGCACCCTACAAACAAAAAGTCTAGTTGATTTTAATTAGCGTTGATTTTAATGGGCTTTTTAAGTCACAAGGTATGAAAGTGAAACTGATGGTGTGTAAAAAGACTCAAGCAAAATGAACAAGAAATGCTTGGAAACAAAAGCTTTTACAAATAATGCAAAAACCAACAACTTTTCGACAAGAAAGACTTATTTTCTTTGTAAATTTACTAAGATCTCATGCAGTAAATATAAAGGACTTTCACTCAGATTTGCGATCTACTTATACTCTAAATGCACTGCAGAAACTTATGCAAAAAGACTTCTTCCTAGCTACTGATGCAACAACACAATCTTCAAACCAAGAAGAAAATGAAACAAGATATATATATATTTTTTTATTTAATTGCAAAATGACGCAATAAAGGGAAAATGACGACAAGCAAAAAACCAAGAAAACAAAATAAAGTTATGTCTTAAAGCACAGATCGCAAAAGAATCAGAGCAGAGATGCAAAAAAGCAATCCAGAAAGCACCAATTCTAACACTTGTCTAAAAACCATAAAACAACAATTTTTTCCTTTTGTCTTTCCTATCAAAGCATTAAGTAAGCAAAACACAAGCTAAGGATATGAGGCCCTAACTTACTGACTGTGCACCCTAGACTCCAAACCCTGAAAGGAACACTTCTCACCACAAGAGGGGATGACTGCCCCACCCAGGCTGAAAGACAACCAGACAGGCCCGTGACTATCACTGAGACAACACGCGTTCCAATGCATGCTGAGCTAACAAAGCACGTGGGTACCCGCGAGAAGAACTGAGACAACCTGCGTGTAGGTATAAAATCAAAGAAAAAATCAAACATAGGCAGCCCATACCTGAAAGAGGCCTCTGGTATTGACAACTAGGGTCTCTGAAAGGCTTGGAATCTTCTACTTCGAGAGAAAAGGAAAATTCACAAAAAGAAAACAAATGCAAAAGATAACCAACACAATGAGGCAGACTGAAAGCAAGACAGTAAATCAATCAAGATCCAGACAGGATCGAGAAAGCCCCCTAAGAAGATAAACTTCTGACAGGGAAGAGGGGACTGCCTCTTAAGCTTCCTGGGCTCTACACGCTACTGAAACCACTACAACAAGCGTTCAAACACGGGCTGTAGAGGGTTAGGGCATGGGTTACACACGTACATGCCTTCTACAGTCCACGTGTACCTCTGTGTGTCCCGAGAATAAATGTCAAGCAACAATCAAGGAAAAATTGGTATTGATAACCAGGTTCTCTGCTAGCTTTGACCTAACAGAAAACAAATAAGCAAAGAAACTAAATCTCTACTTCTTTGAACTACCCAAAAACCTTCAATGAAATCCGGAAACCCTAAGAGTAAATATCCCTAGCAGAGTCGCCAATTCTATTGTTGGGAAATTATACCCTACGGACTAACAAGTTAGGGTTTAAACTTGTATGCAGATCATGACCCTTCAAGAATAACTTTTAACCTTCTACCCCAAACCTAAAACCCTTTTTTGCATGTAAACATGGGAAAAACCAACTAACCTTTTTATCGACGGTTGGTGTAGATCCTCCATTGAGCCTTATCCCATTGCTTCTGCTGCTCCTTCCACAAACCGATCCTGTAATCAAGACAAAACTACGCATGCATGCTATTGTTCTACTAGAGGATTAGAGATTAAACATAAATCAAATGAAACACACAAGACTTGTGCATTTGGGACGGGAAAAGTATCTTTTTATTAATCTCAAGATGAATCAACTTACAATGATTATAGAGACCGACCATCGTTCCTTGATCCTGATCCTGGGCTCCTCCTCTTCTTTGTCCTCCAACTACTTTTCTTGAATTCTCCTAAAGCTTGATGAAAGGCTAGAGGGTTGGGACAAAACGGATTCGACAATTGGGCAGAGTTTCTTTGCTATGATTTTCCTCCTCCAAATAGTACCCCTACCCCTTCTTTTATAGGCTAGAAGGAGCTAGGGTTTTGGATAAACTCTTGGCCATGCATGGCTGGGAGTTCCAGTTAACTGACCCAAATCTTTTTGTCTCATCGGCAACTTTCCATTTTTTGTGATTCTGAAGGCAAATGTGGGCTGTAGTGGGCCTGCTAACGTTTTCCCACGGGCTGTAGTGGGCCTGCTAGAGTTTGCCCACGGGCTGTAGTGGGCCTGCTAGAGTTTGCTTTTTAAAAATGGAGTTTTTAGAAGAGTTGTTCACTAGTTTTTTGGCAAATAAGGGATATGAGTTGGCCTGATGCCAGGTAAGCATGTGTGGTGCAATTTAGGGTTATAACAATCATCCCCGAGGCAGGATTACCTATGCTCGAAGTAAATTGACTCAAATCATGGTTGTCAACCAATACACTACGGATCCATGAAAGTATTGACTAAGAATATGGCCACCAAACATACAATGTGTTTCCATACCTCCATGACATGTTTTGATTGTAGCCATGAAAGAATACACAATGGAGCTATGATATGAAAAAATCATAACTATGAACTAATACTCGTTGCATCTATGTGACAAAATATACATTAGCAAGATTTCCAATATGGTGTTTATACTAGAATCTTCTACATATTCAAATGATCTCCATCATAGCCTGGGTAAAGCACATAACATAGTGACCACCCAACCCAAGGTCTTCACCACGATCCTGAAATAGTATGACTCTAGCCATGTGAATAGATAAATTGATGTTGAACATGGTAAAAATCATTTGATTAGTGGTCATTAATGTATATCGTTAACAAGTGCGAGGGAAATAACCAATGATGACAATGACTCCCAAGGTAACCTAGTACATTCCAACAAATGTGAATGAATGAGTTGAATCCCAACATCCATGAAATCATTCGATCATAAACCAATGGTGTTGTAACATCCCTGACCATCATACACACTGTCCGGCAACACTACTATGTGGAAAATATACACATATATTTATAAAGAATATGCATTAAATCAAATTAACATATTCAACATGGATTTACTGTTGTCATACATACTTAAATAGAATTAACAACAATTCAAACTTGCAACATAATACATGATAACATTTCAAGACATAGACATGCATCACATGAAAATTAAGTACAAAATTAATACTTATCTTTTAAACTGGTCTAACACCACCAACTGTGTGCAAAACTTCCATGAACCTCCCAGCCTTAGACCACGCTGCTCATCACTCTTAGAAGTAGGTCACCCCTGAGTTGGGACTAAGCTCCACCAGGAAAGGGAATCCTAGGCTAGGCAAGGTCAATAGGAAGACACACAATTTATGAGGAAGGATTCTCTCCTAGGAGCCACTTATGCCCACTACTCATAGACTCTCATTCCCCACATGCCTATCCCACCCTAGGAGTATACACCTTCACTATCACCAAGACAGTCCTTGAGCTGCTAAACCTCCATTGCCTTGGGCTTCAGCAACAGGTTAGACCATAGTTCTCTGAGCTATGTGGAGGCTACAAGGCCCCTTCTAGGAGTTCTCACTTCCTCTGTGAACTCTCTCACATGGAGACAGTCACTCACAGGCCTGAAAACCTACCTCTTCAGCTTCGTTCTAGCACAATGAGGACCAAAGTATTACTCAATAAGGAACAAATGAAGGTATCTAATCACACTCAGCCAATGGACCACGTGGCCACAACAACCCACAATTAAAACACACGCGGCATAGACAATTGCGGTATGCTCAGGATTCATAGAAGACATCGACCCAGACAATTAGTCACGAAATCGGATTTGGAGAATGGATAAACTAGGTTCACAAGACACATAGGAGACACAACTCCATCCATGGGTTTTCCATTGGTTTTTATATGCGTGAAAAGGAAATTATGAAGAGGTCGATGATGGAGGCCAAATGCAGAGACCAGATGGAATTCACGGGAATACACCAGTCAATCATAGTGGTATCATTGTTTTGGGTTTCAAAGCTACATGAGTTATGCAATGATCAGACGTATATGTAACACGGTTCAGACAGCGGATGCAAGAGTGGAGGATGAACCCCCCTCATGGCTCAATTCTTGGGTTAAATTGCATGTGCCTGGGTTAACACATGTCACCCATGAAGCTGTATGCACTCCATCAAGTATGCATTCCCTTTTGCACATGTCGGAGCTGCATGTGTTTCCTCTCCGAGGACTTAGGATAAAAGCATACCTTTCACATCACTTTGGAATAATAATAAATTATTATTCAAGGAATTAAGCCCTTAATATTATCCCCTCTTCCAACCTTTCATCCCCCTCTCCCTTACCCATTATGTGGAAGCTTAGTCCCCCATCAATCTTTCTTCATGGTCGGTCGACATGCAACAATGTTTATTATATTAATGATCTACACAATTACATATACAAAATTAGGCTCTTGGCCTTTAACACTTAGGCTCTCCAGCCTAATAAACACATAATCCCACTAGCTTATCAATACTCGACTCACCAGCCTACAAAACATGATTTACAATTCATAACATGATTACAATTCATAATATAATTGGGGCACTATAACATGATTACAATTCATAATATAACTGGGGCACTACCTGGGGATATTACAATCCCCTCCCCTTATTTTTTCTCTATCCTCGGTGCAACTTTTACACAACATCAACAAGATTTTCAAATTTTTCAAAAATATGCAGGTATTCTACGCGCATAGCATCCTCATGCTCCCGTGTCACATCCTCAGGACCGAACCAAGTCCATTGGACCTTTACAATCCCTATGTCTTGATTCCAGAGTTGTTTTCTTTTCTAGCCCAATATGTGCACATGATGCACTTGCAGGACACCTTCTTGCTCCACCTAAATCACATTCCAATAAATTACATGATTAACATCAGGTATATATTTATTAAGCAATGAAACATGAAACACATTATGTATAGTCATGGATGCAGTTAATGCGAGCATCTATGCAACTGGCCCAATCCTTTCTAGGATTTCAAATGGCCCACAAAATATGGCTTCCAATTTGGAGTAGCTCCCCAGCATCAGGGAACTTCTGTTAGCTTTCATTTTCAGGAAAACATGGTCACACATTTTAAAGTCTCTGTGGGTTCTATTCTTATCATCATGACGTTTATACCTATCTTGGGAAACCTCTAAATTTGATTTAATTTTTAGCATTTGTTCTTCCATTTCCTTGAGCAACTCTAGCCCATTAGTACCCTATCAACTGGATTATCCCAGCTTAATGGAGTATTTCATTTTCTTCCATAAATTGCTTCAAATGGGATCATGTTCAATGATGCTTGATACCCATTATTGTAGGTGAATTCTTCCAAGTGTAGGTAGTCTTCCCATTTAGATGGTTTGTCCATCACATACATCCTCAATATGTATTCTATTACTTGATTCACCCTCTCTGTCTACCCGTCAGACTTAGGATGATAGGCTATGCTAAAGTTTAGATTCATTATGAACCCCTTGAATAACCCTTTCCAAAAATTTGAGGTAAATTTTGGGTCTCTGTCAAACACAATTGTCTTGGGAATTTCGTGCAATCGTGTCACTTCCTTCATAAATATGTCAGCAACATCCGCTACCTTGTGAGTAGTCTTTAACAGAATGAAATGGGAATCTTTCATAAGATTTTCCACCACCACCATGATTGCATCATGATGCTTTCCAGTTATGGGCAATCCTATGATGAAATCCATTGTCACTACCTCCCACTTACACTCAGGAATGGGTAAAGGATGCAACAACCCTGCTGGGTGCTTGTGCTCATCTTTAACCTTCTAACACTCCATACATCTAGTAATGTATTCAACAATCTCTTTCTTCACACCTGACCAAAAGTAATGACTCTTGACTGCTGCCACAATTTTCTGATATCCAAGGTGCCCAACATAAGGAACATTATGAATTTCATTCAAAATCATAAGTTTCAAATCCTGGACATTAGGTACATAAAATATGTTCTTGTACAAAATCTATCCAGTAGTTTCCATAATTCTCCACTTTCTGTGGAATCTTACCTTGCTTTAGCTTTTCTACTAAATCCCTGTATTGCAAATCTGTATTTGTAGCCTCCAAAATTATGCTTTTAATATCAGTTTGGTACATGATAATGGTTGTAGCATGCAATTCGTGTACTCTCCTACTGAGTGCATCAACCACTTTATTATCCTTCCTTTTGATATGCTTGATATCAAAATCGTACTCACAAATAAACTCCAACCATATACTCTGTCTAACATTCAAAGTTGGATGATCAAACAAATACTTCAGAACATTGTGGTCTGTTATTAGTTCAAACCTCCTTCCCATGAGGTAATGTCTCCATTTCTTTAGAGTGTGTACTATGGCTGCCAACTCCAAATCATGAGTGGCATATTTATTTTCATGGTCTTTCAAATTTTTGGATTCATAATAGATTATGAATCCATTCTAACCGAGGAATCCTCCTAGTCCTTATTTGCATGCATTTGTGCACACTACAATGTCTTCATTTGAATCTACAATCCTCAATATTGGAGCACTGGTTAACAGTTGCTTCAATTGCTGCAATATTTTCTCACATTCCTCTGTCCACTGAAATTTCTTCTCCTTCCTTTGCAAGGAAGTGATATGGTGAGATATCCTCAAGAACCCTATGACAAACCTTCTGTAATAACCAGCTAGACCCATAAAGGATCTAAATTTCTTCATTTTCTTTGGTGCTGACCATTCTCTGATGGCCTCAATCTTTTTAGGATCTACATCTATCCCATCCTTCAAAATAATATGCCCCAAGCAATGGATATACTCCTGATAAAATGAGCACTTTCTCAACTTGGAATACGGTTGGTGCTCTCTTAGCACCTGCAACACCATCCTCAGATGTTGTTCATGCTCTTCCTCTAACTTGGAATACACTAGAATGTCATCTAGGAATACTATGAAAAACTTTTCTAGATAGTGCCTGAATACACCATTTCTTAGGCACATAAAAACAATGGGTGTATTTGACAGCCCAAACGACACCACTGTGAATTTGTAATGACCATACCTTGTTCTAAAGTAGGTCTTGTTGATCTCTTCATTATTTTTCCTTACCTAGTGATATCCTGACCTGAGGTCTATCTTCAAAAATATCTTCGCATCCTTTCAATGATCGAAGAGGTCATTAATCCTCGGCAGAGGATATTTGTTCTTTACACTTACTTTATTCAACTGTCTAAAATTGATGCACAATATCAGTGTCCCTTCCTTCTTCTTCACGAACAAGACTGGGGCACCCCAAGGTGACACACTTGGGTGTATATACCCCTTCTTTATAATCTCTTCAATCTTCAATTGCATCTCTTTCATCTTTGGCGTACTCATTCTGTAAGTTGCTTTTGACACTAGATCTGCTCCAGGCACTAAGTTTATACATAATTCAATATCTCTTTTCGGAGGTAGTCCGGGAACCTCCTGAGATACATATTCAAACTCTTTTAGTACCACCTAATCTTCAAACTTTGAGGATTCATCCTTATATGCTTCCTCCACATGGGATTCAAATAATTGAAAACCTTTTTTGTAGCACTTCTTTATCTACATTGCTGAGATTTATCTGATAGCAACAACTCTAGGAATTCCTTGGACTATTTTATGATTTCCTTCCTCATCCAGGAAAGTGAATGCCTTGTTACGATAGTCCAAGATGTCATGGTGCTTCTCCAACCAGTCCATCCCAATTATATAGTCATAATAACCTAAAGGAAAATGTTCAATTCAGACTTTGTGCTCAGTCCATTCATGTCCATAGGAAAGAACTTAACCAAATCAATGAGTTTTCTCTTGGTTCTTGTAGCCAGCTACACTAACCAAAAAATTTCATGTTTGCTTCTCGACAATTGAAAAATTTCCACCACTTTAGGATCTATATAACTATGGCTATCTCCTGAATCAATTAAAATAGCAAAGGAATGGTTGTTTATCATACCTTCCACTTCAATCATGTGTGACTGATATTCAGGTTGCTTGTTGTCTAGGGCTTCGTAGCTCCTTGGCATTCTACTGCTCATGTCCTCCACTGTTTCATCCTACTGTACGTTGTGGAAAACTCTCACTTTATCATTTCTGTGGGGGCAATCTTTGTACTTATGGTTCCCTTTACAACCCAAACATTCCATAGGTGGTGTTGGCGCGAGTTTGATCAGACCAAGGTCCTTCTCAAGTTACCAACAAAAGGTACTGTGTAGTCTAGAGCATTGGCATTTTTATCTCCTCTGAAGAGAAGAAGTCTCACCCGAAGCACCACTGATATAGATAGATAGGGAAGGGTAAGGAAAAGACTTAAGAGGATCCATAGATCCTTCAAGACTCATTCTTGATCTTGTGCAAGAGACATGAAAATATCTGAAACATAGAATTGAACCTACCTACATTGTGAGAAAGCATTTAAACTTAGAACCATCAAATAGAACTCATAAGACATAAGGAAATATTGTAATGCATAAGTAAACACACAAAGACACATCATATTTGAAAATTTAGGTCCTTCATATTATCTTCAAAATCTTTCTCTGATTACATACTCAAAATTACATAGTAGTCCACTGTACAAACTCTTGGCTATTGACTCATGTTGTAGAGCTCCAATTCTCAAACTGATAGATCCAATTCATTACATACTCAAGAATTGAATTCACTCGAATTACAACAATCAACTCAGGACCAAATCATGATCCACTGGGTAACAACAAATACAATGACTAAATCAACCAATCCACCAACCAACAACCTGACCAACCCTTTTACAATTATGTTCATCCCTATATATAAGATGGGTTATGTTTTCCTTCTCGGCTTGCACACTTTCTTGTTTTGTTGTAACTTTTTGTTGCTTAGCTAGAGTTGTGCTGAATTTCGCAACTGATTTATATTGCTCTTTCTCCAAGCCTTTGATGAAGCTTGCATAACTCATGCTCAGTCAAAACTTGCATGATTCCTTATCCCAAAAACGAAGGGCCCAATAGGCTATGAACATTGTTACACATTATTTTTGTCATCCCCATGACCATTAATGATGTAAACCTATCTATTGCCTTCAAAGGGGTTAGTGGCCTGAGTTCCTAAAGACG
Organism: Picea glauca; assembly: GCA_000966675.3. Lineage (NCBI taxonomy): Eukaryota > Viridiplantae > Streptophyta > Pinopsida > Pinales > Pinaceae > Picea > Picea glauca. The sequence continues at coordinate 1,215,984 of JZKD02S1757777.1, read as the reverse complement.
GAATGGAGAAGAACTTTTCTCGAGAAAAGAAGTTGCATTTTGCCTTGTAAAAACCCTATAAAAAGGGAAGTTCATAGGTTGCTATATAGGCAGGGTGCGATAATGCCTGATTCTCATAGGTTGCACCATAGCTAGGGTGAGAGATGTTCGCAGGTTGCTCTATAGGCAGGGTGTGAGAATGCCTACACGTGGGAAAAACAAGCGTTTTCTCAAATCTTCTAGAAGGAGAAACTTCTATGGTGAGGTGGCATCTGAATGGTTTGGATCTTACTCGCTTTCATGATTTAGTGGGATCATCCTAACCTCCTCACCTTAACCTCTTCAACTTATAAAAGGAGAGGAGTTCTCATGGAGAAAGTTAGCTTTGGTCAACTTTGGAGCTTTTGGGATTGTTAGCTTGGTTAGAGTGGCTTTGAGATTTGCTTTGTCAAGATAGATTGTGAGTAGTATCAGATCTATGCTCTCGGAATTCTTGGAGTGGAAGTGTGTAGGGAACGAAGGAAAGTTGGAAGGGACCTTATGAAATCAAGGCCATGGTTGTAATATCTCTTCCACATTTAATATGATACAGTAATATGATTCTTTCCTATAAAGCTTGTTGTATTTTATTGTATGATTCCTTGATCACATACATAGGTTTATATTGAGTTTATGCTATTACTATCACTTTGGTTGGTTGTGTTCTTTTATAGGTTCATCATTGTATGAGCGTTGGAATGGAGCTAGGATGGCGATGGCGAGAGGAAGTGACATTTAAATGGTATGTCACTCATCCCTCTTTAGTTAGTAAATTCAATATCTAAAACTTAAGGAAAGCATTATGTTATGGTGTGTTTTGTTCTAGATCTAGGTGGATCTAGGGAGATCAGTTAGTGTCTGCACCTACTGATTAGTCCAATAACAACCACAATCCTTGACTCGCCCTCGAGTCAAGTGCTTGACTCTTTCAAATTTTCTAGGAGCATCTGCTATGTTCCCTTGTCCTTCTTTTCTTCTTCTTTGGGATCTTCTATTTGTGTTTATTCTTCTTTTACCTTTTCAAACAAAGGGCCCAAATCTGGTACCAACTCTAAGGCTCTTTGTTTCACTCCTTGAAAGGTTACAACTTTGTCCTTCCACTTCTTGGCAAGGAGTGATGCCTCGACAACAAACTGTTGGGTTGTTTCCTTGTTATCTTCCTTTGACTAGGATGCGACCAACAAGTTCCACTTGGAATTTGTTGTTGTATCAACTTGATGCATTTGCATGTATACTACCTAAATAACAGGTTGGAAGTAGCGTAGCTCTTTATTTTCTATGGATTGTGCCTCAAAGAGGGAGTTCAACTCATTGTCCACATGTTGAATTTGGTCAAACTTCTGTTGTTTCTCCATAGGGTCCATTGTGGTCACAACTTATTCATTCAACACCTATATCTTTGCACACACCTACTCCAAGAATTGGTTTTGTCGAGCAATGATGCCCATCCAATCATTGACTTCCCTTAATATTTTTGTGCATTCCATTGTGTGCTTGTGCAGTACTGCTCGTACATTGTTACTTTGCAATACTATCTTTTGCATCTTCTCCTACAACTTCTGGGGCTAATTCTTTGCCTCTTGTTGGGCATATTGTAACTGTTCTTTCAGCTTCTCAGCTTGAGTGGAGAGTTGTGTCCATGCCCCTTGTAGCAACTCGATCTGGTGTTCTGACTCGCCTACATCACTGACCACGGGTAATTTGAGTGCAACCTTCTGGATCTCCGTCCAGGCTTTGACAAGTATTTCTTGCACTTTTTTCCAGTTTTCATTGAACTTAGAGTTTTTCATTCACTTACTGCATCTTGCATGTTTGTATGAAAAAATATCCCTTCATTGCAACCTCAGCGGATCTCATGGCCTCTTGGATCCTTTTCTCTAATTGATCAGTTGATGCTCTGATTAGTACAAATAAGTGCGTCATTGGCCACTGTACTAGGTCAGTAGATGAAGGAGTTATGTCTCTAGGTGTTCAGGTCTGCATTGGAAGTCCACTAGCCATTGATTGCTCCGAGTGGGTATCTACCTCCTCCTCTATTGGTGGCCCTGGTACAATCCTCAACCATATCTCTGAGGGAAAAAAGAGTCAAAACCTTTGTTATGGCTATGAAAAGTTGCATTAGTTATGCACATTGTTGAGGGTCCTGGAGAACCCACTCCATTTGTTCACATGTAGATGTCGCGCTTGGCCCGAGTGTTTATGATAGTTCCCTCTGAGGCTCTGGTAGCTCTGACTCTCTTATTTCTCTTACTTCCTGCATTGTGGCATCTTTTACATCCTCACCCTTGGCTGGTGAGGGGATGTGATGTTTTTCTAGGAGTGTAGCTCCTCCATAGTGTGGGTGTATTTTCCTTGCGCCAAAAGTTCAAGTTGTTGTTCCTGGGTGTTTGGATTTAGGCCATTCAACTTTGTGCTCTACTTTGGTGCTTTAGGGTATGGAACAAAAACTTCTAATCTTGGCTTAGGTGACTCTTGGGTTATTCCTGGGAGTCCTTGCTCCACTATTTTTGGCTGATCAAGTTGCATCGACTCTGGGGTTGTGGTCTGGGGTGTACTGGTGATGGCATGGTTCTTAGTGACAAACATGGATGGAAATGTTTTAGGCTTCAAGTCATCTTTAATGTCAATGATAGTGGTTTATTTGACTGTTGAGTGGGTGCAGGGAGTGGTTGATGCAAGGGGTTCGGGGTTTATAGGTTTGTTCAGTGAGCCCTCAGTTCTGGGCCTCTTCACCAATGGTTCATGATCAAACACAACACCTAAGATCTGGTTAACATCCACACCTGAAAACATGACATCAGCTGGAAGATGATGAAGGGTCAGTATTTTCTTCCGCTCCAATTGTTGCATCTCTTCATCCTCCTCGAAGTCTAATTGTGTTGGATCTTCTGGCTTCTTCAGCTCTGGGCCTGAGCTCGATCCTTCCCCTACTCCTTTGTGTTTTTTCTTTAGCAACTCCATAGGAAGAATGTAATGGATTCTTGACTTGTGTGGATTACATTTGACTCCTGGCCATGATTTGACTTCTTTGTCAAAGGCCTCCTCGTCTAGATAGAATGACAACATCCTTGTGTGGAAATATTCCCTACTAACATGTTTGGGCCAGACAAATGTATGGTGTTGTTTCATGCTAAAGGAAATATTTCTCGTATTCCAGTTGATGATCTCCTGTGGGATATGTAACCTTTGTGTTTCATCTATCAAGTTTTTGTACCACTTAGAAAATGTTGTGGCATTGAAGGATGTATTCTTTGAATCTGGCCTGGACTTCCATGGCTCGAACATCTTTGTCATGCACCCTTTATCTAGTATCATTGGCCATATTCCCACAGGTGGATTCCATTTGAAAATTGTGAATGCCAAAAGTAGATATCCATAATTTAAGGTTCCTCCCTTCTCCTGTGCCTCCTCGCATGCCACTAGTAGTTCCTCTACCAGGTAACTACACCAATTGAACACTACTCCATTGGCACAAAAGTCATCTACTGATAATGCATCTAGGGTGCATTATCCCCTGTAGTATGATCTCATAACCTTCCTGGATATGATGTAATAACCAATCCAGAGTGTCTCGGGTAGTATTGGTTCAATTACTATTGTGAGTCCTCCCCTCTTTGTGTTGAATTTCTCATACAAGCTTAGCTCACCTTTCTTTTTCCCGTTCTTACCGAGACCCTAGAATCCTTTCGAAACATCCTCCTCTTCGGAGGATAGTCCAATAAGCTACTGGATGTCTTCATCATGGATTGGATACTACTTATCCAACCATTGAATTTTTTCATGCACCCTTCTTGTCAGAAATTTCGTGCACCATGCAACCTCACCAGTGGTACCAAAGACTGGTAGGTCTCTCAGGTTCATGATGATCGAATTGAATAAATTTATGAAGTATGATTTTGGCACAAATTGCATATCTTCGATTACATCTAGAGCCATATCCCAAAAGACATCTATGTGCATTTGAGGGAACAAGACTGAATTCGTGAAGGCAAGGTTGAAGAGATTAACATGGTCCACTTTCCCTTTTAGATCACCCACAACCTCGACTGAGGGGTCACCGGGATCATCTTGTACCGCTTCTTTAGACATGGCACTTCGACTTGTTATGGCTCTTAACATTTTGAATTCTATGACAAGCTAAGGACTGGGGATTTCACAATGGTACATGCTATTTCCCTTTACTGAATTCGGAAATGGCTATTCTTCTTTTGGAAACGATGCATTCTAGGGTGAGTTCTCAGGTCCTTATACTTGGATTAACGACAAGTTTAGCATTAACTATTTTTCATCATGATTGTATGGATGTAACATGATCTAATTTGTCTGACAAGACAATTTAATAGGGTAAATACTATTGGGAGATTCTTGCATTTACTTATTTGTGTCAGTGGAATAGGGACATGGTTGATTTCATACCTTTTTGTTTGACTTGTGGATATCCTAGCATGAAATTCGATGGAATATTTGCATAGCACGGATTTAAGGATTAACGGACTTCAAACATGGTACCAAAATAGAAATAAAGGTTGTGACTAGACTAGGTTCATGTGGCATATGGATTCAGATCATATTCGGATTCATCCTTTCTCCAACCGCAAATGTTGTCCCGGCCATATTAATGACTGTCATTAATGGATTCTCTTAATATTTTGATCCTGCAATGCTAAGTCATTAGTTCTGTATCAAACAACACTTAAACAAAAAATGAACTATGTGTCATGGCACAACATTGCGCATATTGACTTTATTACTGAATTTACAAAAGTTTCAGAAAAATCAAATCTAAGTATTGTAAAAGCTTTTTCGGACTAGAGTGACAGTCCCTCTTTCTTAGTTTTTATATAGGTAGGGCTTCAAGTGAGCATCATTCACCCATCCTGGTCGCAACACACCATCTTGTTGCGTGAGTTTGACTTCTCCTGAGGGTCTGATCTTCACAATCATGAATGGTCCCAACCAATGCTTATGAAGCTTTCCAGGATGCTTCTAGTACTGAATATCATAGAGTAGCACCTTGTATCCTTGTGTGAATACCTTGGTCTTAATGTGCCTATCATGCCAAGATTTTTTTTTTGATTGTTCAATCGACTGTTGAAAGTCTGCTAGAAATCTGGTATCTTTGAGTTCTTGTCGTTCTGTAAGTCTCTACGCAATGGATTCCTCTTCTATCATACATGTGACTTGTACAATATACAAACTTGGAGTGATAAACGCTGTAGGCACTACTGCCTCTCTCCCATACACCAACTGAAATGGTGTGTACCTATGGAGTTTCTTTTTGGTTGTCATGTAAGCCCATAGTACACATGGAACTAGGTCATCCTAGTCCTCCCGGTTTGCACAACATACCTTTGTTAGTCCCGTTTCCAGGATCTTGTTGAAGGATTCGACTGTTCTGTTTGCTTGTGGGTTGTATGGACTACTGTTGTGAGTGGAAAATCCCTCTATGGACTAGCACTTAGGGTTTTATCATGCATGAAGAAAAGACCTAAATATTCCTACTTTCTACCATCGTCCGAGACCTAATCCCCATTATTCTTAAGCAAATACGTAGTTAAGAAGATCAAGTGAGCATACCTTATTTTGGGCGTTTGATGTCGATCCTTATTCACGCTTGATCTCTCTTTGGCTGCAACTCTCCTCTCAAGGTTGACCTGCATTCACACAAGACAAGCAAATAACTCCACATGCATTTCATATATAGATTAATGGGTTAGAGATTCAATCAACATGTATGCAATAAACCATGAAAACCTCATATGGTGGGATGGGAAAAGTACTTCTATTGGCATCAGAAGTCACTCCTGGATTGTAGTAGAAGCAGATCCTAATTCCCATCATTTTATGTCATGATTTGTTAAAAGGGGGTGATTGAATGGAAGTAAACTCAGAACAATATCACTCACTCATAAAACTGGTTTGGAATAGAAAGGACATGTGAGGTCTTGATTCAACTTGAGCTAGTAAGTTTTCATAGTGGTGAGTAAGTGAAAGAAAAGAAAGGGGAAATGTCTCAGATATGAGATCCTCTCAGACCAGAGAAACTTTGAAGTAAACCTCAAGCGTTTCAGAACTAATGCAATCAAACATGCATTATATAGTTACAGCGACACCCGGCTGGATCATCCATACCCGAGCTTTCAGATTTAGAGGAACAAGGAAAGGAAGAGGTTGGCTGCCATTAAACAAAAAATCTCAAAATATCATTATATAACCAGAGAACCAGAAGCTTTGTTAAATATTTATAGTCAGAAGCTTAGCTCTACCATCCCCCCCTTACAGAATGGAAAAATTGCCTACGTATACTCAAAGCCAATCACAACAGCAAAATCAAGGCTTATCATTAAAAACATTACATTTGCATGTTCATTAGCAGACTGCACCTGCAATCTCTAGATGATCATGTGCTTAAAACAGATGTAATCAGAATCCTAGCACCTTCTGAAGAATTGACCTATCTCAAGTCCCTTTCTGGGCTTTCCATTTATGGTGGAGATGATGTCTAACCACCACCAACCACCTCAATAACTACTTCCTTGGGATGGACGACAACCCCGGTCAACTCTGCACTCGGACAAAATGGCAACCTTTCTTTCATTGTTGCTCCTTGATCAATGGTCCATATTCTTTTAGGCATTCTCCCACCGAGAGCTCTGGCTTATTTTCTTTCGAAATCCTGACACCAAATACGCGAAAGGCTCAAGAAATTCCCCATGTCCCCTGTACTCGGATGACCCTGGAGATGCTTGGGAGGATAGGTGCTTTGACAGTCTCCTATGCTCACTGAATGTGGCTGGGTGCCATGACTATAGGCCCAATCCAAAGGGATTTTTCATTTCGCATTTCGGCGATTGCTAATGAACGAAGGAGTGACCCTCTATTCTCTCAAAGTCCCAGTAGTCAAAATGCCGAGACGATCGCTGTCTCCAAAGGTGCTTTTCATATTTTTAGGATTTGGCGATTCCAGATGCAAGGGAAAGAGTCATCCCTTATATTTCGAAACCTTGGTAGCTGAAGTGCCGAACAGAGCCAATCGAGCGTGAAATGTCCCTGAGATGGATGATCTAGAAGAATATCTAAATGTGGGACCACTTCTAGCCTAGGCCCTTTCGACGTTTCGGGTTTCGACGATTCCCGATGTAGTGGAGGAGTGATCCTTTGTTCTACCAAAGTCCTGGTAGTTGAAATCACAACCGAGGGACAATCAAGCGCCATGTGTTCCTCCTTGGTCATATGTCCTTGATCATTTCAACGATACTGAGCACTATCTCCTGCACTATACTTGGTGCAACTCCATTGAATACAACCACCCATCGACCGATGATCTTCTCCATTGATCGATCGTCACTGTTGAACACTAGATCACCTGTCTGCTAACATTTTAAGCTCGAAATGGATATTTTGTGTGTTTCACATTGAACTCACGGCCATATCCTTGGAAAAAATGCATTTTTTGGGATTTTAAGCCCCACTTCTTCACAGTTCACACCACGAGCTCGAAAGGAGAAAAAACACCGCCCTTTCTTACAAGAATTAATGCTAACATTAATATCCATGGGGGATGGAGTCGTCCCTGTGATTCTCTAATAAATCATTTGTAGCATCAGTTCCTTGTTGTTGGTCTATGGAGTCATCTATTAAACCGAAGATAAATGGAAAACAATATTTACAAAAACAGAGGAGCTGTTTACGGCTCAAAAAAAGAATTTCTTCAGGAAGTGCCCATTCACTGGGCCATTAAAAACTTCTTCACCCTCCAAACCCTACAACCTGTAAGTGTTATTCGAGAATACTTCAGATATTTTTAAGGGCCCGATCCAGAGGGCATCAAACTTGTTGTGTTTTCCTCTATCCTGCCTAGGTGCATCCCATTTAAGCACCAAATTTCCCAACTCAAATTCCTTCTTCCTGACCTTCTTGTCAAAGGCCTACTTGATCTTCTGTTGATGACTGTAAGATCTATCCATTACCTACTCCCTGATATGTTGCACTTACACCACTTGATGAATTCTTCTGACCATATGGTCTGGCTCTCCTTCATGGCCTTGAAAGAATTTCGCTACAGATAAAGCGAGTTGAGTGGGAAAAACAACCTCCGTCCAATAAACAAGTTGAAAAGGTGAGGTGCCCAGGGACTTCTTCGTTGTCACTCGATCAGACCATAGAGTGAATTTGAGCTTTGAATCCCAGGCCCTCTTATTGTCTTCCAATAATCTTTTAATGATCCTGATTAGGATTTTATTAGAAGATTTTGCCAATACATTTCCTTGAGGATAATAGGGAGTGGAGTGAATTAGTGAAATCTTGAACTTCTCACAGAACTTAATCAGAGGCTTAGACTTGAAAGAAGTAGCATTATCGATGACAATTCTGCTGGGAAAGCCAAATCTGGCTATGATATCCTCCAGGAAGTTGATAATTACCTTGTGTGAAGTACTCCTGGTGGGGGCATCTTCTATCCACTTGGTGAAATATTCTGTTGCATTCAGGATCCATCTGTGGTGGCCACTTGAAGGAGGATGAATTTCTCCAATGAAGTCTAACCCCCACTATTGAAAGGGTGTTGAAACTACTACAAGCTTCATAGGCAAAGATTTGAGCTGCTACTTTCCTGAGAATCTTTGGCATTTGATGCAATATATGAATTCTCTACAGACATCGGTGAATAAGGTGGGCCAATAGTACCCAACCCTAAGAATTTTGTGGGCTATGGTCTTCCAAAAATGATTCCCTCCACAAAGGCCACTATGGAAATCAAAGATAACTTTCTGGTCTTCCTGTGGATTCAGGAATCTTAGAAACACTCCTAGAGGGTCTCTCCAGTACAAGACATGGTCAATAAGGCAATATCTGTCTGCCTTGAGCTTTAAATCTCTTGCCTTTATTTTTCCCATCCCATCAGGAGGCTTTAATTCTTGCAAAAAGTACAAAATGTCTCTGTACCAGTTGGATTCTACTAGTGATAATTCACCCTGAGAGATTTGGTTGGACGACTCAACTTGTTGATTTTATGAGAAAGTGTTGATGAAGATAAACCCCAAGGCCTTGCAATTGGATTCATCCAGTATCTTGGCTAAACCCTACCCTTTAACCAAATTGGTGGGCTTTATCTCCAAGTCAAACTCCAGGATCTTGGCAATCCATTTACCTCTTCTCCCATCTATGTCAGGATGTATAAGGATGTCCTTCACAGAGGCTGAAGGAACGTATGAAATCACTTTTGAGTGCAATACATAGACTCTGAAATCTTTGAGATCTTTCACCAAGGCATAGGTTGTTTCTCCATGATCTCATACCTAATCTCTACATCTCTTAATGCCTTGTTGAAGAAGGAAATGGGTTTCTTTCGCCCTTCCTCATTTTTATGCAATAAGATCGTTGCTATTGTATCAAAAGAAGCAAAAGAAAAAGTTAGGAAATCCTTAGAATAATCAAGAATGATTAGCACAGGTGCCTCAGTCAATGCCCTTTTTATTTAGACAAAAGATTCCCTAGGCTCAACAGTCCATTTTACTTCATTTCCCTTTTTGATCATGGTTGTGATGTGTTTCACTAACTCAACAAAATTTGAGATGAACCTCCTCAGAAAGTTAATCTTCCCTATAAAATCCTGGACTTATTTTCTAAATCTGGGAAGTGACATGGTCTGAATTGCCTCTACCCTGCTGGGATCAATTCTCACTCCCTCTACTGATACTATATGTTCTAACAACTTCCCCTCCTTCATAGCAAATAAAGATTTCTTGGGATTTAAGGAAAGGCCAAACTTCTGGCATTTCAAGAAAACTTTCCTTAAGTGACAACAATGCTCTTTATCAGACCTAGAGAAGACTATGTTGTCATCCAGATAGATCACCACAAACTGATCTTTCTCCCCAATGAAGGCTATATCCATGGTTCGCTAAAATGTTTCTCCTGCATTCATCAATCCAAAAGGCATTTTGGCATACATGAATGTGCCCCAAGGAGTGGTGAAGGCTATTTTTTCTCTTTCTTCAGGCATGACTGATATCTGATTATAGCCAGAAAAACCATCAATCATGGATATCCTAGATGCACCAGTTACCCTCTGCAATATGTGTTCCATGTTGGGCAAGTGATAATTGTCTTTCTTTGAGCTCATGTTCATGTTCCTAAAATCAACACAGAGCCTGATTTCTCCACTTTTCTTCCTCACCGGGACCAAATTGGCCACCCACTCAGAATATCTCAAGGGGACAATGATTTTGGAATCTAACAATTTCTTTACTTCTCTCTCCATGACAGGAAACAACATGGGATTTATATGTCTTATCTTCTGCCTAAATGGCTTAGCCTCTTCCTTTAGTGGGATCTTGTGTTCAATGACATATGTGTCATATGTTTTGAGGTCTTCATAGGTCCATGAAAACACATAAGAAAATTCTCTTAATAACTTAGTATATCGAGCCCTCTGTTCTTTGGTCAGGCTGCTTGACAACTTGGAAAACTTAGGCTCCTCCTGTGTGCCAATGTTGCATTTAGTTGTATCAGCGTCTCCATAGAAAACCCTACCCTTTAGTTCCACATCACTCCCATCGAACATTCTTTCTTAAGGGACTAGTCCCTTCAAAAGGTGATTTCTAGGGAGATGAATAATATGGTGATTAGTAATTTCATTTAAAAATACCACAGGGTGAGGGTGAATTTCTAGATCAGGATCCTGATCAATGTGCAAGGCATAAAATTCATCGACAGACTGGAGAAAATTTTTGATTTCTAGATCGTCTCTGAATACCTTCCAATGCTTGATATTGTCCAAAACAGATGGACTGTATCTTATCTCGACATCATATTTGATCTTAGGCGACATAGGGATCTTGAACAGACTAGCTGAGATGGCTAAGGAATTGGCTAAAGTATTTTCCTCTCTAGGAATAAAAGAAATGTTGAAAGCTGAGCAGAAATTATCAATCAGGTCCCATACCTCATTTCTGTAACTTTTGAGCCGAGGATGCTTAGCCCGATAAGCAATCCTGACTTGTTGGATAATCAACTCAGCATTTTCAAACACTGTTACCTCCTCTATTCTCATTTCTTTTGCAACCCTTAAACCTAGAACCAGAGCTTCATATTCTGCCACATTGTTGGTAGCTTCAAATTCCAGCTTATATGACAGGGATATGGTTTCTTGCCAAGGGGACACAAGAACCACTCCAGTGCTAGCGCCTTCGCTAGAATAAGCTCCATCAAAGAAAATTTTCCAAACATAGGTGGTTGGAGGAGGTATGTCATGATTACATATGTGATGCTTTTTTTATTTTAAAAGGGGGTTCAGGAGTCTCAGTGATCTGTAATAAACTAGACCCCAAATCAGTGTCAAGTGCAAAGATGGGGTGATTAGTCAGGTCTTCTTCATCACTAACAATTTAGGCCAGCTGAGCTTCTCTGTATAACCTCTTGTGTTCCCATCCAAAGACTGGAATGGTGGCATATGTGAGATCCATCTGTAATGTTCCTCCAAGTTTTCTAATCCAAGATCTTGACAACAACATGCCGAACTTGGGTGGAACATCAGCTACTACAATGTCCATGACCACACTCTTCATTGGTAGTTGAAATAAAGAGACCACCAAGTCTTTGGTGAATCCAATGAATTCCACCCTCCTTGAATCAAAAGAGTACAAATCATGATAATCCTTTGTCACTTCCAGTCCCAATTCTTTCATGACTATTTTGGGCATAAGGTTGTGGGAAGCTCCTGAATCCATGAGGCAATTATGAAACACTTTATCGTGTATGTTCAGGGATGTATAGAAGGGAGGGGATGAATCATCTCTATCTTCTACCATGGGGCCTAGGATGACTACTGGATTTTCATATTGAAGATTTACTGAGTTTGTGGAAAGTTGGGGGGACTCAGATTGTAGCAGTTTGGAGAGGGACCTTTTGAAATCTTCATTTTTAACCAACTCTGAGAGGGGTACGGGAATCCTGATCTTTTGAATTTCATGCTCAAAACTTGTTGGTAGCCATATTAATCTCTATTTTTATAAGCTGCCTACACAGGGTTTTTAATTTCTCATTACTCGTCGCAACCTTTCTCTTTAAACAACACCATTATACATCACTTTTTACGTGCCTGCATTTTGATTTCGTTTTCATAACTGCAAGTATGAAAATGAAACAACTAAAATTCATGTTTTATTTCATCAAAGGGTTAATGTTCATATGGTTTATCGTCGATTTATTTTGTTATGAGCATGGTTGTTTTCATGGTATAACTCCTTGGCCTTGAACACATGATTGGTTACATATGTATCAAACCACCACCCATTTATCATTCGACTAATGTAATGGGATTTTAATTTATAAAAACTTTGATTCAATTATTTAACATTTTGATCAAATCGTGGATATGCATATGTTGGTTTTAAACTGTTATGATTTTTATGTGTACTATTACATCGAGGTTCCATTCCAATTATAGCCTGGCATGATGTTTCTGCATGGACTCGATCTATATGATTTTCCTCACACGCATAGCATTAATGCTCCTTCCTAGTATTTCAGGTTGCCTTTGCATTGTGTTGGGGAAGCTCGGGGCAATGGCTCTATTCCTATTCTGTCAAACCCTATTGCCAAATACCCTGTCGATCCTATGTTGTTAGCCATGGCCCCTATAGTGAGAATTGATCCCAACGGTGTCTAGACATTGTTATCATTTGATAATTCCCGAGAAGACTTAGAGAGGAATGGTTGGTGGGTCTTTGTTGAAAAGTTTGAGGGTTTTAATTTAGCAGTCACCCAAGAATTTGCGTTAACGTTTGATGGTTGCAGAGCTAAAATAGGAGATGTCCAGCTTGAATTAAATGAATATTTCATTAGCCAAGCCACCAGTCTTCCAGGCGTGGGACAAAAGTGGTTTAAAAACTCAAAGGTTGAGGAGGTTCCCTGGTCACTGTTGTTTACCTCAAGGAAGATTACCAGTTGCGACAAAGGTATGCCCGTTATAGCTCTAAAACCTAGATGGCACGATCTGTTATCTATTGTCAAGTAGTTCATTACCTGTGAGGGTAGATATGGTTTGGTTTTCTTATATCACTTGCGGTTGCTCATGAGTTTTATCTATTTTCCCCTAAACATGCCCTATTTTCTTCTTCGAAGTTTATACAAAATGGCAAAGTGTTTTAAAAGGTAGAAATCAGATTCTAGCATGTTCCACCACTGTTTGATTAAAATTATTATGGTTCATCAGTTGAAGTTAAACGGTGATTGTTGGGACGCCTTCCTATTAAGGAATGGTTTTTCTAGCACTGAAATAGGACAAGTTGACAAGTTTGTCATTACAGAAACCCTTGTCAAGCCTGCCATCCATCCTCCTTCATTCTTTCCCTCTGTGGAACCCTCGGCCTATCCAGACACTACCCAACCCAACACTCTACCTGATTCGTATCCCAAAGGTGGTGGTAAGTCTGTTAAAAAATATGCAAAGAAAAAGTGTGAAGGTAATAGTGATATCAATTACAAGGGTAAAAGGGCTGCACGTTGGGTTTCACAATGTGCTCAAGATAAACCTAAGCCCTGTGCAGACCAAAACCCAATTGTGTTAAGCGACGATTTCGATTCGGAAATTGAACAGTTTCTAACTGAAGAATATCCATATTCGTATGGACTTTGCTCTGGTAAACCCTATGATTATGTGATGAACCTTCTGTCGTGTCTTAAAGACAACCCCAACTTCCCTGGAATCAAACTCAACAGAGAACCTACAAGTCAAATGGAAAATTCCCCACCTATTAATACCATCACTGCTAATACACAGTCTATTTAGCCGCAATGCAATGAATGTGAGTCATGGCTCGATAGGTATTACAGAGACGTGTCTTTACTTCAGTCTCGGATCAAATCCTTGGAGGACCAGGTGAATTTGACAAAAGAAAATGGAAGACTACAATCCATAGCGCAAACCAATGATAAAAGACAAAAAACATAGTGTCTGTTGTTTTTAAGAACATGGAACCAACGATTTCCATTGTGAATTCGAAAATTGCTTGATTAAGACGAATCACTTAATATGAGGTACGGTGTTTTAAAAATAATTTTAGGATGATTTTGTCTTTGTTTTTAATTAGAATACATGATTTGTTTTCTCGAATTACATCTAGTTTGTTTTGATTGATTTAATAAAACATGATTCTAGTTATAATTATAACTAGCTACAGAATCGTGAGATTCTGTAGCTAGTTACTAAAATTCAAATTTCCTATTTTTACAACCAAAATGAAATCTGAAATCGTTTATTCTTTTGTGTTTACAGGTACATACGATTTCTAAAGAAGATTTGAATCAGTGGTGGCATATCTCAGCATGCTATTTTCTTTATGTGGTTTTAGAATAGGTTGTTAGTTTGATAGCAATGAGAATCCAGGAGGTTGCATCCCCCACAATTTTTGGAACAAATTTGATGATATCCATAGGAAATGTTTTGATCTTGTAGCCTATATAAATGTATTGTTTTGTAAACTAAGGACCATCGCTACTTGGGAGTAGAAAATCTAGATTTATGATTGACGGACTTGAATGGAAGTTGATATTGGCATAGCTTTAGCTTCGATATATCGTATTTTTGTTCAAGATTTGTTCATTTTGATTTGTAATTAAATTGTGACTACTTTAGATATCATGGTTTATTACAGATTAATGTGATGAAATTTATATGATGTCCATGTTTTATGTCTCTCATATTATATAAAACAATTACTCTATTCAAATTTGATGATCGGAAGGTTAATCTTCTTTATTCAATGAACAGTTATATACAAATTTTTACAACCATATTTATCTTAATGTGATCATTTGTAAAATCATAAAATTGTTGTCACTACTTCTCTTATGTCCTATTATTAGCATTCGATCATCACTGCTTCATGTTTACGAGAAGCATTTGGAAAATCTAGTGCGGGTAGGCCTCATCAAACAACAAAATTAGATGTTATACACAGGACGAATAGGAGATGCGATTACATGTTAGTTCACTTGTTTTATTTTATTAGTTAAATTAATGTAGGAATTTCTTGTAGTCTAAATACATTATATTGTTCGTTATCTTTATTTTTCAATTAAACAGATACTATTTCATTTCTTGTTCATAAACATTATAAAAATAAAACAAAAAGGCTGAGTGATAGTTTTTTTGTCATTGAATAAATCAATTCATATTTGATTTCCGCAGATTTCGATCAAAATTTGCATTCTATAAGTGTTGTACATATATCAGATATATAATCATATTCTAGATATAATAAGTAGAGCTATTTTGTAAATATTAGTTAGTGAACTGTAAGTATATTGTAGATTTGTGTATAGTTTTCAGCTAGTGTTTTTTTTATTAAGTTAGTTTCTTTAGTTTTGTTTTTTCACTTTCTTAGGACTTAGATCGACCAATGGAGCCAGTAAACCCATCGGAGTGGATTAATCCAAACGACTTGGGTTAAGTAGAAAACCCTGGACTAGATTCACTCCTCCAGTTGACGAGCGGTCAATCTCACCCATCAACAAATGGCGCTAGAAGGAGGGCTTGAAAATTATTAATGGCACGAGGTGGTCGTAAGACTCCTCCACCACCTACCCGCTCACCTATAGTGACTAGAATTCATTCAAATGAAAACATCATCCCTCAAATAGAAACCACATCAAATGTCGATCTACGGATCATAGTTGAACCAGTAACTCCAAATCCTACAGGTGGTGACATACAAGAGATTGTCCGCCAATCTCTCATAAGAACACACAGTGCCTTCGCCTGTTTAAGACAACCAAACCGCCCTTTGGACCAACCATTATACTTCTCTAATATCAGAGAACAACTTGGAGGTACTAACCTCACTTTAAACCCTACAGATCCAATCCTCACTCCTGCAACAGAAGGATTTGGTATACCACCATCACCACCTCCTTCATCTCCTTCTTATTCTGGGGAAGAGTCCTTTGATGAAGGCAGTTCCTCATCCTAGCCTTCAACACCACCCACACCTATGTACAACCATAAAAATCCCACCAGACCCTGGCTCGACCAAGATGCAGTGGCCATACCTGGGCCTCAGCATCCCTTACCCAAACACCCGGAGAAGTGGCTCCCTAAATTTGACCCAGACTCTAAACAGATCGTCGAAGATCACATCAAAAAGTTTATGTTATCCATTAGACTCCATAGTGTCAAGCACGAAGACGTAGTCTGTAGATTGTTTCCATACACCTTTGAGGGCAATGCCTCTACCTGGTACTTTGCCCAACAGCCCCATACCATCGTGTCATGGGAGAAGATTGAATCTTGTTTTATTCAGAAGTTTGGAGATGATAAGTCCCCAGAAGTTCTAGTCATGGAGATTTCTAGTTTAAGAATGAACCCCAAAGAGAAGATCAAACACTTTAATCAAATATTCTTAACACTAAAGAACCGAATCCCTACGGATTCGATGACTGTCGAGAATCTTATCATAGAATATTATGCAAAAGCCTTACATCAAAGCATATCCATTTGGGTAAAGAGATCTAAGAAAGCCACATTGTTAGAATCCTTCGAAGAGGCCAGTCAGATCGAGAAAGACATCCTCAGCTTAAAAGACACTACTAGAAATGAAATAGAGACTAGATCATCTTCCAAAAAGAAAATCGAAATCCTCCCTAGACCTTCCCAAAACAAAACACAACCGGAAAGCTCAAATTTAGAAAACTTACAGAAAGTCGTTCAAAATCTATCCAATCAAGTTATAGATTTGAAAAGGACAGTTGAAGAAGCTTCTTCGAGCAAAGGGCCTTACAAACCCTCGTTTAGGAAGACTTTTCCCGCCAACTGACCTAATTCAAATACTGAAGGCCTAAATCTAGAAAGCCTACAATTCTCTATTCAAATGATTCTAGAAGCACAAGATAACTTGATGCCTCCTGAGATCCCTGAAGAAGTAGCTAAACAAGAGAAAGTAGAAGAAGAAGAATCGTCTCCAAACATTTTTGGACATTTCTCAGATAGTATTTTTCAATCTAATTTCGAAACAGTACATCCTTACAATACTAGGAGTAAGACAACAAACAAGCCTTCTTATGAAATCACTACGACTTTGCCCCCAAAACAGTCTAAAAAAAATGAGACTAAACAGAATTATGTAAACCCAAGCTTAGATTATGATTTGGTTGAAGATCTAAAAAAGTTAAGGGCTAATATTTCTGTTTATGAATTATTAAAATTCCCATTTCTTCTACAAAAAATGCT
>JZKD02S1757777.1:1152029-1175032 GCA_000966675.3 Picea glauca | reverse complement strand
CGGAAGCTTCTATTAGGTCTTCTTACATCCGCCTAATTCTCTTTTATTGAAAGGTCTTATTAATATTGACCTTTATTACATCCGAATACATTAATCTACCCATGTGCGGGTTAGGTCCTTAACATAATATAGCAGTTGCCCAAGAATTTGCATTAACATTTGATGGTTGTAGAGCTAAAATAGGAGATGTCCAGCTTGAATTAAATGAAGATTTCATTATCCAAGCCACCAGTCTGCTAGCCGTGGGACAAAAGTGGTTTAAAAACTCAAAGGTTGAGAAGGTTCCCTGGTCACTGTTGTTTACCTCAAGGAAGATTACCAGTTGCGACAAAGGTATGCCCGTTACAGCTCTAAAACCTATATGGCATGATCTGTTAGCTATTGTCAAGCATTTTGTTACCCGTGAGAGTAGATATGGTTTGGTTTTTTTATATCACTTGCAGTTGCTCATGAATTTTATCGATTTTCCCCTAAAGATGCCCCATTTTCTTCTTCGAAGTTTATACAAAATGGCAAAGAATTTTAAAAGGAAGAAATCTGATTCTAGCCTGTTCCACCACTATTTGATTAAAATTATTATGGTTCATCAGTTGAAGTTAAACGGTGATTGTTGGGACGCCTTCCTGTTAAGGAATGGTTTTGCTATCACTAAAATAGGACAGGTTGACAAGTCTTTCATTGCAGAAACCCTTGTCGAGCCTGCCATCCCTCCTCCTTCATTCTTTCCCTTTGTGGAACCCTCGACCTATCCGGAGACTACCCAACCCGACACTCTACCTGATTCATATCCCAAAGGTGGTGTTAAGTCTGTTAAAAAATCTGCAAACAAAAAGTGTAAAGGTAATAGTGATATCAATTACAAGGGTAAAAGGGCCACATGTTGGGTTTCACGATGTGCCTAAAATAAACCTAAGTCCTGTGCAGACCAAAACCCAATTGTGTTAAGCGAGGATTCTGATTCGAAAATTGAATGGTTTCTAACTGAAGAATATCCATACTCGTCTGGACTTTACTCTCGTAAACCCTATGATTATGTGATGAACCTTCCACCGTGTCTTAAAGACAACCTTGACTTCCCTAGAATCAAAATCAATAGAGAACCTACAAGTCAAATGGAAAATTTCCCACCTGTTAATACCATCACTGCTAATACACAGTCTATTCAGTTGCAATGCAATGAATGTTAGTCATGGCTCGATAGGTATTACAGAGATGTGCCTTTACTTCGGTCTTGGATCAAATACTTGGAGGACCAGGTGAATTTTCTAACAAAAGAAAATGGCAGACTACAACCCGTAGCCCAAACCAATGATAAAAGACAAAAAACCACAGGGTTTGTTGTTTTTAAGAACGTGGAAGCAACCACTACCATTGTGAATTCGAAAATTGCTTGATTAAGACGAATCCCTTAATCTGAGGTATGGTGCTTTAAAAATAATTTTAGGATGATTTTGTCTTTGTTTTTAATTAGAATACATGATTTTTTTTCTCGAATTACATCTAGTTTGTTTTGATTGATTTAATAAAACATGATTCTAGTTATAATTATAACTAGCTACAGAATCGTGAGATTCTGTAGCTAGTTACTAAAATTCAAATTTCCTATTTTTACAACCAAAATGAAATCTGAAATCGTTTATTCTTTTGTGTTTACAGGTACATACGATTTCTAAAGAAGATTTGAATCAGTGGTGGCATATCTCAGCATGCTATTTTCTTTATGTGGTTTTAGAATAGGTTGTTAGTTTGATAGCAATGAGAATCCAGGAGGTTGCATCCCCCACAATTTTTGGAACAAATTTGATGATATCCATAGGAAATGTTTTGATCTTGTAGCCTATATAAATGTATTGTTTTGTAAACTAAGGACCATCGCTACTTGGGAGTAGAAAATCTAGATTTATGATTGACGGACTTGAATGGAAGTTGATATTGGCATAGCTTTAGCTTCGATATATCGTATTTTTGTTCAAGATTTGTTCATTTTGATTTGTAATTAAATTGTGACTACTTTAGATATCATGGTTTATTACAGATTAATGTGATGAAATTTATATGATGTCCATGTTTTATGTCTCTCATATTATATAAAACAATTACTCTATTCAAATTTGATGATCGGAAGGTTAATCTTCTTTATTCAATGAACAGTTATATACAAATTTTTACAACCATATTTATCTTAATGTGATCATTTGTAAAATCATAAAATTGTTGTCACTACTTCTCTTATGTCCTATTATTAGCATTCGATCATCACTGCTTCATGTTTACGAGAAGCATTTGGAAAATCTAGTGCGGGTAGGCCTCATCAAACAACAAAATTAGATGTTATACACAGGACGAATAGGAGATGCGATTACATGTTAGTTCACTTGTTTTATTTTATTAGTTAAATTAATGTAGGAATTTCTTGTAGTCTAAATACATTATATTGTTCGTTATCTTTATTTTTCAATTAAACAGATACTATTTCATTTCTTGTTCATAAACATTATAAAAATAAAACAAAAAGGCTGAGTGATAGTTTTTTTGTCATTGAATAAATCAATTCATATTTGATTTCCGCAGATTTCGATCAAAATTTGCATTCTATAAGTGTTGTACATATATCAGATATATAATCATATTCTAGATATAATAAGTAGAGCTATTTTGTAAATATTAGTTAGTGAACTGTAAGTATATTGTAGATTTGTGTATAGTTTTCAGCTAGTGTTTTTTTTATTAAGTTAGTTTCTTTAGTTTTGTTTTTTCACTTTCTTAGGACTTAGATTGACCAACAGAGACACTAAACCCGCCGGAGTGGATTAATCCAAACGGTTTGGGTTAAGTAGACAACCCCAGACCGGATTCACTCCTCCAGTTGACGAGCGGTCAATTTTGCCCATCAACAAAACTAAAGGAGGAAAAAGACTTAGGATCTTCCCTTACCTCAGAGACAGGTTCCTTGGTTGTTGGCTAAATATTCTAAGTTTTCTTCTATTTAGTAGTGATTGTTACAGGCTTAGTAGGTTTTTTTGCTATGAGGGGTTGATCCTGGCTACCAAAATTCCCTTCTTTCTTCTTTGACCTGAGATTGTATCTGTTAGGAGTATTGTTGACCTTTTCCCCTTTAACCAACTCATTGACTTGATTGTTCATAAGGGATTATTCATATATATATTGAGTCAAATGGGGAAAAGGGAAAGTATCTTCAATACAATGAATTTCAGGGTTTAGCTCATCAATTTCCTCTCCTTCCCCATGCTCAACTAGGTTATTTTGTAGAGGGGTTTGAATCCTCTGCTCATCTCTGTCTTTGCTCCTTTGTTCCCTTGGCAACTCCTGTGGCATATTATTGTTGGGCCTCATGAAGCCTCTGTTATCAGTATTCTGGGGATTCCTATACATGGGATTCCCTTCTAACTCCCACCTTTCCATTCTAGCCAAAAGCGATTTCAACATTTTAGTTACGTCATCCGTTTTAAAGGGAAGGGGAGAGGAATTGGATGGGGAGGCCTTAGGTCTCTTCCTAGGTATGTCTCTATCAGCCTTGTTCCTGAGTCGGTAAACAACCAATATGTTAGATTATACTTCCATAGATGCATCCTGCATGTGGGCCAGAGTAGTAGCTCTTCTTTCCCTCAACAGGAGGCATAAATCAGGATCAAAAGTGCTAGCATAAGTGATCTTAGCAGAGGCTTCTGAGGGCTTTATTTTAGTGGGGATCTTATTGTACATTTTGTTGAATCTCTTGGAGAAGTCAGAGACATACTCTCCTTCCTTTATCTTCAAAGACCCAAACTCTGTCATGTAATACATGAAGTCTTTTTTGTCTCCCTACTGTCTCAAAAAGGCATTATCCAAAGCCTCAATCCCATCAATAGATCTAGAGGGAAGGGCCCTAAACTGCTTTCTAGCCTTGCCTTCAAGGATATGGATGAAAATCCTCATCCATACGTCTGCATGCATTATAACATGATCATCTGTAAAACTATAAAAGGCTTCAAGGTGTTATTTTGTAGCTATGTCCCCTTCGCTTGTAAACTTGGGTAGTTGTTTAAGGTAGCCATCTACTGGAAGGGCATTGAGAGGCTGAGGTAACACAAAGGGAGCATACCTAGTAGCTATTATAGCCTACATTCTTGTCATGGGGGGATTTTCTCCTACCATAGGAATATTAGGTGGAGGAGAGCTCAGAGGAGAAGGGGCTCAAAATACAGAGGAATCTAGAAAAGAGCTTCCAGGTGGAAGGGGAAACAATGAGGGATTAAGAGAGAAGGCTAAAGGGATTGAGTCAGCAAATGCTTTTCTCTGTGCAGTAGCTGCAATAATAAGAGGAGGAGTAGTAAATCTAGGAGTGGGAAAATATTCTATGGTCTTGAGTCTACGCCAAGGTACAACTTCAAGGGAGAGGGGAGTGACAAGGATTTCTCCCTCCAATCCTAGACCAGGAGGGGAAAAGTCAACAGGAACACTCCCGAAATTCAGGAAACGGGAAACTTCAGAAAAAGGTCTGCTAGGAGGCTGAGAAGAAGAAAATGGAGTTCCTACAAAAGGAGATGGAAGATTACCAGGTTTGGGAGTGGAAGTTTCTTCTTCAGAGGCCTTTCCCTCTCTGATAATCACCTTTGGATTAGCTTTAGGCGTAGCTAGAGGTAGTTGTGGATGGGACCGCGTGTGTTTACCTCTAGAAGCCACAACTAAAACAATAGTTTCGCCATGGTGGAGTCGCCAAGTGCACAGTAGCAATCTTGTAGGGCTCTAATGCCTGATGCACCTTCAGAATCAGAGGCTCAATGTCGTTCAATCCCAGGGAAAATTTTCAACTTCATCCCCGACAACGGTATCAGAAGTCACTCCTGGATTGCAGCAAAAGCAGAGCCTAATGCCCATCATTTTATGCCATGATTTGTTAAAAGGGGATGATCGAATGGAAGTAAACTCAAAACAATATCGCTCACTCAAAAAACTGGGTTGGAACAACAAGGACATGTGAGGTCTTGATTCAACTTGAGCCAATAAGTTTGCATAGTGGTGAGTAAGTGAAAGAAAAGAAAGGGGAAAAGTCTCAGATATGAGATCCTCTTAGACGAGAGAAACTTCAAAGTAAACCTCAAACATTGCGGAACTAATACAATCAAACATGCATTATATAGTTACAGCAACACCCGACTGGATCATCCATACTTGGGCTTTCAGATTCACAGGAACAAGGAAAGGAAGAGGCTTGCCGCCATTAAACAAGAAATCTCAAAATATCATTGTATAACTAGAGAACCAAAGGATTTGTTAAAGCTTTACATTCAGGAGATTATCTCTACCATCCCCTCCTTACAGAATGGAAAAATTGCCTACATATACTCAAAGCCAATCACAATAGAAAAATCAAGGATTATCATTAAAAACATTATGTTTGCATGTTCATTAGCAGACTGCACCTGCAGTCTCTGGACGGTCATGTGCTTAAACGAAACGTAATCAGAATCCTGGCACCTGCAGAAGAACTGACCTGTCTCAGGTCCCTTTCTAGGCTTTCCATTTATGGTGGAGACGATGTCTAACCACCACCAACCACCTCAATAACTACTTCTTTGCGATGGAGGATAGCCCCAATCAACTCTGCACTCGGACAACATGGAAACCTTTCTTTGATTGTTTCTCCTTGATCAATGGTCCATATTCTTTCGGGAATTCTCCTACCGGGATATCTGGCTTCTTTTCTTTCTAAATCCCCAACACTAGATCTCCGAAAGTCTCAAGAAATGCCACGCATTCCTTGTACTTGGATGATGTTGGAGATGATTGGGAGGATAGTTGCTTTGATAGTCTCCTGTGATTGTTAAATGTGACCGGGCACCATGACTACAGGCCCAAAACGGAGGGATTTTTCATTTCACATTTCGGTGATTGCTAATGAACAAAGGAGCGACCCTTTGTTCTCTCGAAGTCCTGGTAGCTGAAATGTCCAGACAGGCACTGTCTCCAAAGGCGCTTATCATATTTTTGAGATTCGGCGATTCCAGATGCAAGGGAAAGAGTTGTCCCTTATATTTCAAAACCTCAATAGCTGACGTGCCGACCAAAGCCAATCGGGCACAACATGTCCCTGAGATGGATGGCCCGGATGAATATCTAAATGTGGGACTGCTTCTGGCCTAGTCCCTTTCGACGTTTTAGGTTTTGACGATTCCTGATGCAGTGGAGGAGTGATCCTTTGTTCTACCAAAGTCTCGGTAGTTGAAATCACAACCAAGGGACAATCAAGAGCCACGTGTTCCTCCCTGATCGGATGGCCCTGATCATTTCGGTGATACTGAGTGCTATCTCCTGTGCTATACTTGGCACAAATCCATTGACTGCAACCACCCGTCGATCGATGATCTGCTCCATTGATCGATCCTCATCGTTGAACACTGGATCACCCATCTGCTAACATTTTAATCCTGAAATGGAGATTTTATGTGCTACACATTGCGCTCATGGCCGCGTCCTTGGAAAAAATGAATTTGTTGGGATTTTAAGCCCCACTTCTTCATAGTTCACACCATGGGCTCAAAAGGAGAGAAAACACCCCCCTTTCTTACAAGGATTAATGCTAACAACTTATTTATTATTAACTTCAACAAATCAACTTACAATGGTGAAGTCGACCAATGCTCCATGAACTTGGTCCTAGGCTCCTCTTCAACTGTCCTCCAACTTCTTTGCTCTATATTTCTCTTTGCACAAGGAAGGATAAAGGTTGGGACAAAGGGAATATGCAATCAGGTATAGTTTCTTTACTGTGATTCTCATCTTCCAGATGGGACCCCTAACCCTTCTTTTATAGGTTAGAAAAAGCTAGGTATTTGGTCGAATCCTTGGCAATTCATGGCCAAAAGGTTTAGTTAACTCACCCATAGTTGTGTGTTCCATCAAACAAATTTCCTTTTTTCATGATTTTGTAGGTACACATGGGTTGTATTGGATCAGCTAGCATGTACACACATGCAGTAATGGAGCAGGGCACGTGGGCCTTTATAAAAGGGGTTTTTAAGAAGAGTTGTTCAACAGTGTTTTGGCAAAGAAGGAATCTGAGATGGCCTGATTTCAGGTAAGCATGTTTGATGAAAATTAAGGTTATAACAGATGCCCCCTAATGTGTGAGGTCAGAAGAGCATCTGATGGCTGAAATACATTAACAATCTTCACCGATGTGCCGAACAAGTGAGCCCAGGGACCATAAATTAGGAGGTGTCGTTTGAAAAATAATAATTGTCTCATCGAGGCGGGCATACCCATGCTTGGGATAAAATAAAATCATGGATACCAATCAAATACACTGTAGATCCATGTCATATAACTATATAAAGTGTAGCCGCGAGCAATACACAGTGGAGCTACATCTCGAAATCAAAAATATATACGTGTAGAGTATCCATCTTCTAGAAGCTGATAAGGCCTGATGGTTGGAGATAAGGTCTTTAAATCTCGAGAAACAACTTCAAAATCTTCAAAACTCAGGTAGGAGTGTAAAATGAGTGTACGAATTCACTACCCATATATCTTCGATGCCTTGTCGGTCATGGACTAGAGAATCTTGATGATCAGACTGAAGGCTTCATTGATTTCAAACAAAGACTTGATTGGACGTTCAATATGGTTGGGCATGAGGGCAAGAGACAAAATACGGAGGGGACGACTCAGGCTTGGTAAAAACTTCCCTTGGACAATAGCATGACAAATGATGAGACTCAGCCAGCATGGCATTAATATAAGTTTACAAGGCAGGAGGCGACACAAACTCTCCATATGTTTGGAAGAATAAACAAACAGAGGAGGACACAACTCTTGCAGCAAGAAATAACTTCCTAAGTTCGTATTAAATCCCAAAGTTTGACAAAGAAATGCACAGATGTTATTTATCCAAGGGAGACTCATTATGCTCCCAATAAAGAAAATACTTTTCCCTTCCTCTTTTTGGGGTATATTTGATTTTTATTTTTGTCTTTTTCAATAATTTTGAAAAAAGAATAAAAGAATGTTACGTTACAAAGGAGGATCAAGTGTCACAAACATACTAGTTCCAAGCACTTGGAATAGAGGGATGCTCAGGGAAAAGGGACATATGAAAGAAAAGGACACTCGGGAAAAACCCTCCACGGGCCACACTTGTCAAGACGCAGAGGCAATGTGCGACAAGGCTTGCATATAAGGCATGCTTCAGATGGTTCAGTTGAGAGAAACATGGAGCCTTCATTAGGCCAAAGACATGGGTATGAAAATTTGGTTAATAAGACACAGAATGGTAACATCCTTCGATGTAAGTTTAACGAGCCTAGAGAAGGTAAGCTCGATAGTTTTTCATATTTAGAGATTCTGAAAAACGTAAAAAGAAACTCCACCATGGTACCTTTTTTGAAGGTAGTCTAGTCAGTTCGAAAAAGGGGTAAACTAGAACTGAAAAGACATCTATTCAAAACCATTTTAACGAGTGTGATAAAGACAAGATGACTCGGCCATTTTTTCATTTCTAAGGAGTTTGAAAAAAATGTAACTATGGACTCCATCAGGAATTCTGTTCTGGACCATTTTAACGAGTGTGAAAGAATAAGTTCACTCGAAAATCTTTTCAATTTTAGAGAGTCTAAAAAGAGCTTAACTATGGACTCTGTGGGGGTTCCTTTTTCATAAATTTAGTCCCTCGGGACCAAAAAAGGGTTAAAATGATACCTGAGAGTACTCTTCTAGAGAAGTGAAGTTCCTTAGAGTATACCTTTGTTCATACAGTTTACTGTCCAGACCGAAAAAGGGGTAAACTATCGTCGGATAGATGTGACTTCAAATTTTAGTTTAATGAGTGTGAAAAGGCACAAGATCGCTCAACAATATTTTCATGTTTAGAGGGTCTGAAAAGGGCTTAAAATAAGACCCTTTATGTCTTTTGGGAGTCCCAATGGTGAGGTCAAGAGTGAAAATGAATCATGCAAATGAGACTCAAACTCATAATCAGGAAAAACAACAAGGACTCCAGAGCCTACATTCATTAGAGACAACATGGATACCATAATGCAACCAGGATCTACCTAGGGCATCCATGTTTCGGTAAGCTCTACCACCAACTCGTGACACTTCTAAAGAAACAATGATGGTTTTGTGTCACAACCTAATGGGATTGATCCTATGGAAAAGGGTTAAAGACAATGAGATACAAAAGTCAGGGTGGAAACCTAACCTACATGCTCAAGTTGATCATCTGGGATTTTTCCATGGACCATCAAAAGTTACCCAAAATTCCCAAAACTTGTCCTGATACCCGATCATACCCTTCCAATGCAACTCTTGAATCACTCTAAATGGTTTTTGGTTTAAAAAAATGATAAGGGGGGCCAAAAAAGTGACACGAAGAGGCCAAAAAGTCTATAAATAGAAGTTGGCAGCTCATTATCACCATTGCTAATTTGGAAATTGAATCTGGACCAAAAAACCCCCCTTTGATAAAAGTGGTGATTCTGAGAGCTACAGTGGATGAAATGACCATCTGTCTGGACCAAGTAAGTATAAACTCTCTCATCTTGCAATTTAAATCTTTATTTATGGTTTGGGTTTCAAGTTTTGGGGGGGCGTCGACCCTCAAAAGGTCATCCCTAGTTCCACGTGGGTTGTCTTATGGCATACCATGTGTACATTTGGGCAGAGTAAACACTGCATGCATGTACATGCGACTGTCTTCATTACAACCCACATGGACCCCCTTATTGAATGAAAAATATTTAAAAAAAAAAGGGTTAACCCTCCTAGACTTGGTGTTTTGCAGGATGTATGCTCACTGGAGGGAAAAAGAGCATGAGGAGGTTAGTGAGTTGGTTGGGGAATACACCAATGCTGTGGCTGCCTTAATGCAATGTGGGATGCTCAAGTTCTTCTTATGTTCTTCTATGCGGGCACAACCTAGGCTACTAAATGCCTTGGTTGATTATTGGCATCCTGATGTAGAGGCCTTTATGTTAGAGGGGCAGTCATTGGTGCCTATGACAGAGGATATATATTTTTTGACTGGCCTCCCCAGGAGAGGGGAACCAATCAACTTCCAGAAATTTCCTTCGGGGCCTCATAACATATCAGAATTGATAGGAATTTATTGTGAGGCTAGTATAGACCAATCGAGCTCACAGGTGCCCATAAGCAAGATCACTAACTTATCACTATAGGTGATTGTGTTTCTTATAGGGTGGATGACTAGTTATACGGCTCTACATCAGGTGTCCCGTGCACAGATGAACTGTGCATTCCAATGCTTAAATGTACAAATATTTGACTAGAGGACTACACTGCTAGATTGTATGAAGAGGCAGTAGACAGATTGTCGGTCACGAATGCAGAGGAAATTCATGTTCGAGATGATTCTATACTCTTTATTCTTTGAAAGAGTTCTTAGATTTAGTCCTTGAGTGGTGGTACGAGGACATCAGGCCTCTCTTCCTATGGTTTGTAAATGGGAAATATTACTACCACGACAGGGTGGTGGAAGGACTAATAAGTCTCTTGATGATGATTTCTTCACTTGGCTGTCGTGAAATATCCCAGTCATAGAGGATTACCCTTATGCTGGGATTGATTTCTTGAGAAATATTGAGATACCAATACCTCCTGATGAGGAGCAAGGAGAGATGGGTAAGTTTACATCATTGTTTTGTTGTGTTTTTTTTTTTGATATATTATTTTTTTGATATACTAGAGTATTTGATGGATATGTGTTTATTGTGTACAGATGTGGGACCAGTGGGACTTGCGGACTATGCGAGGAACATGTGTTATCATCGGCTAGGGGCCATACCTACCACCGCAGGGGGACCAACAATAGTAGGAGAGCTTCGAGTCGGGGAGGCTGAGAGGGTGTTGAGATGAGTCGAGCGAAACTTTACCGCGCTGACCCCCATAGTCCCTATGGGAGAGATTGAGGATCGACCACCATCTATGCAACCTCATGTAGTGGGGGAACCATGGACGTGGGTCCGATTGTTTCGGTGTTTGGAAAATGTTGTTGATCAGTACAATAGGGCCCACAGGCCCTGACTTTAGTTAGTCTAGACCTTTCACGTGCTGACAACACTACTTGTATATATGTTTTGAGGGCATAAGCCCCATGACTCATTACTAGTCATAATTTTGAGGTGCTTGCATCCACCTATGTACTACGGTGATTATGATATTATATATGGATTTTTATGTCTTTTTGTGTCGTATGGATCATATTTGTCTTTAAAAATGTATTTACATGTTTATGTGTATGTCCTTTCATATGTGTGTGAGATGCCAATCTAAAATTTGGTTGGCTAGAGTATCTCTAATTTGGTTTAATCTCCCAGGAACATGAAAATATGTAATATAATCAAAGATTCATTCTAAGATATGTACCCTAAGGAATCATTGGTGTAAAGTTGGATCATGAACATGGTAGACTCTATTCAACTGAGACACAACCAGCTGAGTGTCTAGATAGAACCAAAGATGAGAGATACCAAATGACATGGCGTCACGAAGAAACTCAATAACTGCATTATACTCGGTGACATTGTTTGTAGTGTCACCTAAGCATATACCTCCGGAAGATAATAAATAGCCTCGAGGTGTAAACATTACCCAAGATGCGGAGGCAAGACTCTGAGTGTTCCATCTAGCACCATCCGCATATCGAATGAACACCTCATATTCACTTGACATATGCCATAGTGATGAAATATAACATAAAAAATGACAGGTCCATAATACCAAAAGAAATTAGAAAGTAATAGTACAAAGACTATACATATGTTACAAAAAGTTACCCACGGTGACCTACCTATGAGTAATACTTCTTGAGGTAGAGCCCATTTCTAGGCTCTACCAAAGAATTTCCATCAAAGTCAACCAGACAATAAGCACCCTCTTTTACAACCTCTTTTATGATGAAAGGTCCGAACCACATGGGTTTGAATTTTCCTGCCCCCAGGGGGTCCTTATCTTGGTCATAGACCGGGACAAGGTCGCCTTTAGAGAAAATCCAAGGACAAATAGACCAATCATATTGACACTTGACTTTATGTTTGTGAGCCTCATTGACCAGGGTTGCATCACGACGTTTCTCATTGAGTCGTTCAAGGTATAATAACTGCTCTTCAAGTGGAGAAGTGTCTGGAAATAATTGTACTGCCAACTTTAGGGATGGGATCTGACATTCAATAGGAAAGACTTATTCAAGCCTGTAAATGAGTTGAAAAGGTGAGAAACTGATTACAGTCTTAACATACGTTTGGTAAGCCCATAATGTTGAGTATAACATCAAATGCCAATTTGACTTGGATGAGTTGATCGTTCGTTGTAGGATGGTCTTAAGAGATTTATTTACAACTTCCACCTGACCATTTGCTTGGGGGTAGTAGGGTGATGAGTATTCTTGACACAATCCAAGATTTGATGTTAACTCAGTCATCATCTGGTTCTAAAAGCGATTGCCATGGTCAGTGACAATATCTCTCGGGACGTCGAACCTTTCTATTATCTATGTTAATAAAAAGAGAGCAGCAGTCTCCCCATCATATTTAAACGTTGGCATAGATTCGATCCACTTCGTGAAGTAGTCTACGGATACAATGATATAATGGTGCCCCCTTGCTGAAGGAGGTTTGCATGTAGTGTAATCAATCCACCACTTGGTGAAGGGACCAACTGTGATGACAGGAAACATGGGAGCGGGATGTGCCCTCATCTTTCGAGAGAAGATCTAGCATGGGTGGAACTTCTTGACTGATTCGATACAATCTTTGATTAGTGTTGGCCAGAAGTAACTTGCTCGTAAAATATTTTGGGTTGTTGCCAACCCAAAAAAATGACCGCCACATGCTTTGATATGGCAATCATTAAGCACGATAACTGCTTCTTCGTGAGTGAGATATCGACATAGGATGCAGTCTACACCTCTTCGATACAACATATCATCAAGTATGAAATAAAATTGGCCTAATGGTGTATACGACAATGCTCATCATGAGAAGAAGAAGTGGGGCACTTTAATGTATGGATATAGATAAGTATATCTCCATACTAGGGAACCAAAGATGTGATCAAAATCATATCTCCTATGATAGGCGACTCTTTGGGCACAACATCACCTAACTCCACCAGAATTTCCGAAATAAGTTTTGCAAAGACCAGTGACATTTTGGATTTCACTAAAACAAAATCTAAGTCAAACTCCTGGAGGATGATTATCCATCTACTGATCTTTCTGCCTATTACCCATCGTGTCAACATGTATTGGAATGGATTCACAACAACAATGACGGTGGTATTGTGAACATAACATAATGAGAGAACCATTGAACAGCATGGACTGTTGCTAATGCAAGTTTTTCGATATGAAAATAATTTAGTTTTGGTCTGAATAGACCTCGGCTCAGGTAATAGATCACATATTCTAAGAACAAGTCATCTTCCTGAACTAAGACAATGCCCATGGTTGACTCTGTTGTAGCCAGGTATAATAATAAATCTTTGTTATAGTTAGGTGGTTGAAGCAGAGGGGCATTTGTGTGGGCATGTTTCAATGCGTCGAAAGAGCATTGAGTAACATCGTCCTAATGAAAAGGAATGTCTTTCTTCAGTAAGCACATAAATCCCTTTGTGATCTCGACATAGTTGGTGATGAAATATATTAAAAAATTCTCCTTGCCCTGTAGACTCTGAAGTTGAAGGATTGTGCGCAGGGGAGGTAATTGAATTATTGCCTCAACCTTGATAGGATCAACCATGATCCCTATTGTTGACACTATGAAACCTAACAAATGTCTTGATGTTACGCAAAAGATTCTCTTGTTTGGACTCAAGAGAATCTAGAAGTAGCAACAATGCTCAAAGATAAGTCGGATGTGTGTGGGATGATCTATTCTCTTGTGAGATTGAGATGCTAAATCATCTAAATAGGCCTCGACTATATGCTTGAGGTCATGGAAAGAAAAATACATGGACCGATGAAAGGTTGCACCAACATTTTTGAGACCAAAGGGAATCTTATGATACATGAATGTACCCCATGGACAAATGAATGTCGTTTTGTGCTAGTCCTCGGGTTTGATTTGTATTTGATTATATCCTGAAAAACTGTCCATGAAAGAGAAGGCCTCGCAACTGTCACATTCATCAATTATCTGGTCGATGAATGGTGTGGGAAAATCATCTTTTGGATAGGCCTTGTTAAAATCATGGAAGTCTGTACATACATGAATAATGCCTTGTTTCTTATTGATCGGCATGGGATTTGACACCCATTGGGTCAAATGGATAGGATAGATAAAACCGACTTTTAGTAGTTTCTCAACTTCAACCTTAATGGTTGTTGCTTTCCTGGGATTAACTGGATGAAGCTTCTGTCGAACAGGATTGGCATATGGATAAGTTGTGATTTCATGTTCGACTATTTTTGGATCGATGCCTGGCATTTCCTCGTAAGACCAGGAAAAAACATCGCAGAATTCTTTAAATAGATCTGTGTAGATTTGACTCTCTCTAGGGGAGCAGTTGGCTCCGACAAAAACATTCTCCACGATGCCAGGGGTTCTAGAGATATTGATCGGTATGGTTTCAGCGATGGTTTCCATATTACTCTCAGCATAGACCTCATGTGTGGCTAAGGGATTAATAGGACAAGACCTATCTCCAGTCATAGTCAAGGTGAATTCTCCGGCTTCAATTCTACTTAACTCTGAGAGGAAGTATGATCTGTAATGAAGATCATCCCAGGGTTTGTTCGGATTAGTCATTGCTTCAATTACTACTTTATCAGAGGGAAAGAATAAGTCTAATGAATCGGTGCCAGTGAGAGAAACTTGAGCCCAAATAGGCTCTAGAAGCAGATCTAACTCTTGTGCAGGAGTTGGATCTGTGTTGGCTGAAGCTTGCTGGACTAAAGAGTATGCTACTTCAGCTGCAAACAAGGGCATGGACATGCCCGGGTGCCCTATCCCATCCATCGTGGCCAATGGGGAAGGATGTATCCATGGATCATTGAAGTAAGTCATGTAAAATGACGAAACTTGGAAAATATAAACCTTATGGTGGTCGGATATGAACTTGACATTGCCTTGAGGGTGTGGGTAATCGAAGGTACCCATCAAATATGGGCACAAACCAACCCCTACATTGACTATGCCTAGTTGAGGATTATCAATCATCGGGACCAAGGACACCCCCAATGAAGGGTCGGGTCTGTAGAAAGACAATTGATCAATGGTCACAATTTGGTATTCATGTGGAAACAAAAAGACCCAAAAAACTGTAGCAACCATTGCTTTCATGGCATAAGTCCAACTCCTTCCTAACAAGAGATTGTAGTCAATGAATGCGTCGACTACTTCTACCTCGATGCCAAAGGTATTCTTGCACGGGGAAAGAGGGAATGATACCATGTGGTCAGAATGAACGACCATCAAAAGTAGTGAGAAGAGTAGGTGATGAAGACAAAACGGGCTGGCCAATGGCCTTCCAACATGCCAACGACATAACACATGTCGAGGTGCCCTCATCAACCACCATGCAGAAAATATTTCGAGTAAAACTTTTCATGGGGTGACCCACTACTATCTGAAATGATACGTGGTAAGGCATATGAGGTTTTAAGTCGGTTGTATCCAGCATGATGGTACCTAGATTACAAGTCTTGGTAGATCCTAAAGTGGTTAACAAAGCTTTCATTTGGGAAGGGAAGCTTTGGAGGACCTCCAAAGTAGACATCACACAAGGGGTTTGAGAAAAATCCTCCACCACATAATAGTTCTGGGTGGCCCTTGCATTTCGGTTGTGAGAATCTTTTTTGAATGCACCTTTTGGGATGCGTGTCATTGTTTCCCCAAATTCTTCTCAATCTGTAGAGGAAGAGATGGGATTTTGACTTCTTTGCCCTTCTCAAAAGTTCTTGGTTTACTGTAGTCATGCACTCTAGTCGATATAAAAGCATCACCCTTCATCATATACACATTCGTGGATGACAGATTGTTTGAAGACAGAGAGGGTACTTGACTACCCCCTTATGTGCTTGTAGAGGCTTGGGTTAGGTTTTTCCCATGGTGAAATGGATTGGTTTACATAGTAGGTTGTTGTTGTGTCACAAAATTTTGGGCTTCTACAAGCCGAGGGCATTGGTGGGTCGGGTGGTCTTCCATGCATAGGTTGCACGGATACCTCACCTTTTGTTTCTCAGTGTTTCTCCTGCTAACATTATTAGTGGGTTTCTTATCCCCCTTACCCTTTTTTTGTTGTTTTTTCTTTCCTTCAGGATGTTGGGTGGCCTTTGGATTTGTCAATTACACTGTGTGTACATCCAACGTTTTAGTAGGGTAATAAGCCAAAACAGTAGTTTGGCTGGCCATTGTGTGTTGTATAGACAATTGTTGCAATTGCTTCATCAGTTGCTCAGTGGGATTTGTTTGTGTTGAACCAACAATACCATCGGCATGTGGTCCAACTCTCTGTTTGGTTTTATCAAGTATTGAGCATGGCGCATCTAGCAAGATCTCGTATAATAAACCAGTCTGAGAATAGATTAGCTCAAGTTGTTGAGCTCTCATGATGGCGTCCTCTTTGGAAAACACCCCCGACATTGTGACATCTTTGGATAACTATGGGACCAAAGACTTAAGGAACCACTCGAGAAGAAATGTTGGTGGGACTGGAACCTTAATTAAACTCTTCTGGTGTCTCCATTATCAGATGTGATTAGAGATATGGTCCTCTTTTGTCTGTGCAAAATTGGCCAACAATTTTTTGCTAGCATTGTATGTCACAGGTAATTGGAAATGGTTTAGGAAATCCATTGCCAATTCACTAAAGTAAGAGTATTGAGTGGTTGAGCTCAATGTACCATTTCGTGCCACTCCCAGTGAGAGTATGTTGAAACAATCGCAACTGTACAGAGTCATCTTTCAACGAGTTAGATGAGCACCAAAGATGGAAGGTGGTCACATGATCTCTTGGATATTTGTTAGGCTTGGCTTCAAACTTTGGTATGTCTGAAGGAAACTTCATTGGCATAGAGGGCCAACACAGATTGTGACAGATAGGGTCATTCAACAACCTTGTCAAGTTTGGAAAATGAAAGGTTTCCATGAAAGGTAGTTTGGGTTGTTAGTGATAACCTAGGAAAAAGGGACCCAGAGTTTGAATGGCACCAAGGTGCCAGGAAAGGTTCATCTGCTGGCCTGGGTTTTGGTAAAAACCATTGCCATGACTAGTGTACAGATTCTGCGTGTGAGGAGACATCATCGACTAATTCCCAAAATAGGATGTAGATGATTGGGCATGCATTATATTCAGAGGACTTTGGGAAGGGTTGCCTCATGCCGATCCTATGGGTATAGGCATAGTACCTTGTCTGGGGTTCCATTGGTTGTGAAAAGAATTTCCCCAGATCGACATTCCTGATGAGGGAACGGATCCCTTCCAAGAATTCCAAGGCCCTGATGTGGAAGAAGTTCCAGGGTGTGCCCCTTATGCAGGAATAGTACCCTGCATAGGAATAGGTTGTCTAAGATGGGGATTTCCCCTAGTCAGGAAAGAAGCTGATGAGAAGGCATTGTTACCAAATGCATCAAACAAAGAAAATGGTTTCAAACCTACTGACATATTATGCAAAGGTGGTCCTTGACTCCCTACTCCAAATAAACTATGGTGTGGAGGTGGCCCAACAGATGGTTGGTGTGTGCCACTAAGAAAAGGGGATGAAGGAGGTATATGACCTCCCCTATAAGGGAGAGCGTTAATAGGAGCTGAAGTTCCCCCCCTATGGACTTGCAGAGGAGAATTAGAGCTCCCTGCCCCCAGACCTAAATTCTGTGAAGTGGAGTAGGAAAGTACAAGAATTGTACCTGAGCTAGGCATCCCGTATGAGAACGGAGGGCTTGTCGCACTAGGTGTGAAAGGGGTTGTGGCTACCATCATAGACAGGATCGGACCACTGTGTGACGTAGAGGCAGTCGAGACCATGCCATCTTGGACCAGTGACGGTGGGTTAGGAGGTGGAAACTCTCTTGTGGTGACAACCATAGTGGGAATTAAAGAATTCCCAAAAGGAGTGACAACATTTGTTTCCATTGCTACGTGCGACACTGTATGGCACTTGTAAGGGTGAATCGGTGCTGTTAGCACTCTGTAAATTTCCTAGAGGTTGAAAATAGAAGAAATTCACAAAATGTAACTTTATCCAACTGCTTTTGAAGCTGGGATCTAGCCCTTCCAACTTCATAGAGGAATCTCTCTATATGATTTAGCTATGTTTTGAATTTTAAATACTAGGCTAGGTAAATAAATTGGTCGGTTTTTGTCGTTATAGTGTTTTTCGAGTTGGTTGAGACAATCTACACATCCATTGGGCTATGGGGTCTGTGTCTTGAATAAAATATGAAATCCAAACCAGAAACACAAAGGGAAACTTTCATAGGGCGAGATAATATAATCACTAGATCCTTTAGTAGCATAAATGATGAATAGCATAAAAGATGAGAAAGATAATTTCAACAAGGAAGTAGTTAAGAATTTCTTTATTGAAAACACCAGAAGATAAAACACTAAAATCTTTTGAGTCAGAAATAGGGTATATGAGATAAATCCTGCAACTTTCGCTACTTCTAAAGATTAGATACAGAAAAAAATATGATAACAAAGCGAGAATAACATTCAACTTAGAGAGAAAAACATCACCAGTGAATACACGCAAGAATCCTGTAAAAGTGCCTCCTTTTTATTAATGGAAGATCTCTTCAGAAATATTATAGTCTGATAGCTTTAGAGTGTGAAGATCAACAACCCTCAATACTTCGAAAGGTGAAGTATTTATAACTCAAATTACAAACGATCCTGTCATTAATGACCAGGACGTGTTAAATCTATTTTTAGCCTAACTAACTTAACAAATTTCCTAAATTTAGGAACTACTTGATGATGTGGTGTAACTGCACGCTGATTTCTGGGTGGACCGTTGATGAAGCCTCTGCACCAACTCATATGAAAATACAAATGACTGGACTAGGACAACTCATCTGCTACTCGATCATATCACAGAGTTCCTCCCATCGGAGATGACTGGGCACGTTGACTTTGAGTAGCCTTCGATACACTTCATCCATTTCTATGTACTTGGCGAAGGTAGGTTTGGTGAGGAAGATGTATCGAATGTCATGTTGGATACTGATGTCCCACTGAAGGGCATCTAGGAATTCCTTGCCAATGATGCTCCCTTGAATTCCTACAAACTTTGAACTGTCCTTATCCACATCGGCCAATCTCTTCTTGTAGTCTGGGAGTGTCATCAATTTATCATTGATTACCTTCAGAATAGGTAGACCTTTCTTCTGTAGAGCCTCAATCTTACTGAAGAATATTTGTACCCCTAGGTCCATGGCCTGAAACTTTTCTTCCAGCTGAAGCATTAATCCTCTCTTGGTCAAAAATCTTTTAACCTCAAGGATGGTCTTTGTTCTGTCTTCAATTTTCATCTCTTCCAGCTCTTCCCCAGTCTTAGAATTTAGGAACTTGATGATCGCGTTCGCCTGTGTTGGAATCTCTCTCAATTCTACTCTGATCTTATCGATGGCATGTTTGCTTCTCTGTACCAATTCATTCTGCTCAAACATTATCTATATCATGGGCCATATCTTGTTCATGGACTTGGTGATGTCTGTCCATACACTTTCTTTAACCTCGACCAAAGTTTTTCCTGCCACTGTTTGCTTCGGGAGATGTTGTAACTCCTGTTTGAGCTGATCTGTCACCTACTTTTTCTTGGAGAGGCTGGTCTAAAAGGAATATTTGAGTTCCTGAAGGTTCTCAATCTCCTTTTTTAGCCTGCTGATCTCTGTTTCCTGCAGGTTCATCTTTTCCATAGACTTAGCCAGGTCGGTTGTATTCTCTAGGGATGTCAATGGAGTTGTTGATTGGACTCTGTCACTGGTGCTGTGCTCACTCCTGAAATTGGAATAGAACTCAATGTAATGAACTCCATTGGTTTCAGTTGCTCTTTATCTTTTACTAGTTTTTCCATCTCAGCCTCCATCTCCTTTAGTTGTGCATTATGCTCCATGAGTAGCTTGAGCATTTCATCTCTCTCCATCTTTCTCTGCTATCTCCTTCGCCTGCGAATCCTCTGTGGGCAAAAGCTTCAACTATTTCCTCAAGGAGGATATGTCAACATTCTTCTTCTTAATCATCTCCTTAGCTGGTTTCATGTTCACAGGATCGTAACCAATCTTGAGGACCAACTCCTCCAAAGTCTTGATCCTATTGTCCTTGGAAAAGGACGATATCTTCTCCAACTTGAGTTGTGTTTGAAAATTGTTCAGGGACACTTGCAGTTTGGACACAATAGTGGAAGCATGCGCCAGTGTGTAAAAAACCATTTCCACTATTTGCTTATGTAGATCCATCTGATCGGCTGGATGCACATCCTTCGTCTGGAATTCGAAGGTGGCCCTCTTGTAGTAAATAATCACCTTTGGATTTGGTACCCGTGCTTGGAGGAATCCCATATGAATTTTTCCCTTCTCGATGTCAAATGCCGACAACAGCCTATGTTGTGCAGTCAACGTTTGCTTCCAGAACTGGGCGCAAGTACTACTGGTCAAGGTCTAGTTCCTTTTCTTGATCAGCTCATACTTTTCAAAGATACTCAATTTTGGTCCGAACTTGCCTGGCTGGGTGGTCAATGGAGAGTCTAGGGATTTCTCCGACAATACTGAAGTTATGACCTTATGGAGGCTCGACCTGAAGGGTGGCCTATCAACCTTGGTCACTGTTGTAGATGGGGCTTCTTTTTCTCTGATCAGGCTAGGGACTGAAATAGTCTTAGGCCTCTTGGTATGCAGCTGGAATTCTTCTGATGACACCTCCATGACAGGAGAAGATAACTCTTGCCTAGGAATTTTCTCTTTTGGGACCTGTGGGGTGGTTGTTTGTGACACAGTGGTCGAGGGATTCTATTGTTCTACTTCGACCAATGTGTTAGGCTCCCAGGTTGTCTGATTTGCAAACTTCTCAAATTCAGGCCTGGAATCATGAACATATGGGATGTTTTTGTTCTTCACCCTCATCTCTGAGATGATCCCACATGGATCATAATGCCATTGGAAGCTCATGGAGAACTTCATTTCCCTCAACATCCTGTCTACATGGATCATCATGCCATTGGAAGCAGATGAAGGAGCCAATCTGCCCCTTGATTCTAAGCTGCTTCTTTTTCTTCAGTGACACAAAATGGATATCATCAGAATTTATTATCTGCGTTATATATTCCAAAGAAAAAATTCTAATAGGTAGAAAGTTCGACAGCTTATACGGTGCCAAATCACACCCGTATACTCCGATCTCGGTGTAATATTGATACAAATACCAATCCCTTGTCTTTGTGTTATCTGAGATATGAAAGATCCTTTGAACTTCATCATTTATCCGAGGCTCGGGCCTACCACCTAGCATACATACCACAAGGTGGTAAAACTGATCAATGAACTCCTTGAAACTGAACTCTGTGGAGTTGTGTTTGAGCAAGGAGGTCCATGCTGTCATTGCCTGGGGTATACCATATCCATCCATCTTCTACATGGAAAACATGAATTTGTCCACTTGGAAGAAGATGAACAAGTACACCAGTATGGAAGAGTATCGGAACATGCCTTCTATGGCTAAATTCACGAACTGTTCGTGAATATTGTTTGTCAGGAATGTGTTGAAGTCAAACTGGGTGGTGGGCTTCTCATCGATAGAGAAGATGGATAAAAACCCCATAATGGGTTCATCTACCCACTGGTTAGAATAATATCCTAACAAGGCACAAAGGGATGAAATGATCTAGTTTCCTTTAGTTGAGAACATGGAGGAAGGATAAGGAGGATTTGTGGAGGGCAATTGAGCGGATGGGGGAAGGAAAAGCTCGAATATTTGATCTCCTTCGGGGAAGGTCATTTTCTGGTATAACTCTGTAAGAATTTCTAGGTTGAAGGGTGACATAGAGTTGGCTCGGGGAATTTGCATCATTTGGTCAATAGATTCAGGTGTGATAAGGAAAAGAATCTCTCCAGACGAGGAGACGACGTCTATTTTCTCGGAAATGTAGTGATCTTGGCACCTGAGGGAAAACTCTGAAAAAGGATGAATTTGAGGGAAGAGGTAAATGGGTAAATTGGACTCCCAGAGTCCAATTTCATCACTCTGGTCTAGGAAGACTTCCTTGAGCCACGAATGAAGGTCTTCGAAATTAAAATTGCACTTTGTATCTGTGATTAATCGGTCTTTGTCGACCAGTGGGATCCTGTCAAGGTCGAAAGGAGGCGGGAGGAATGGATTCTCCTCTCCTTCTGCTTGTTTGGTCTTTGGCACCATTACTGCAATAGTACCTGCAAGAAGAAACAACATTAGAGGGGTGGATGTTGGTGGGGGAAACTGATTGTAATGGAGGAGAAAACAGGGTAAATCTCTCTGGTGCAATGAGTGAGTAAATGGTGAAAATAGGAAGAAAGGGTATTTTTGAGTAAATGGGTGTCCGTTGGGCACGAGAGATAGGTCAGCTAGTTAACAGATAGGTCATCCAGTAATAAATGGCCAATGGATCACTTAGAGTGTGATATGGCAGGTGACGAAGATTGAGGGATACGAATGAGTGATGTGGTGGCTACTGATTGGGGTAAAGGTCATAGTGAGAGAGCTTGCCACAAGAAAATGGGGGGGAGGAACTGACAGCAGTTATGGGACGTGACTATTTCGGGCAAGGTGGATGGTGACGTCCAGAAGTGACGATGGTATGTCATATGGTAGGAGATGATGCGACTCGGGGTCGATAGATCGATGCCACGTATAGACAGGGGCCCGCCAGAGGAAAGATCCAATTCTGGACCCCCCTCCCTCAGTTAAAAACAGATCAGATGGAGGGGTCCGAAAAACACTTAGAATCATTGATCTGTGTGCCTGCTTCTGAGCCGCAGAACTATGCATTCTATTTATGATACATTCTAGACCCCCCC
>JZKD02S1757777.1:1140830-1151748 GCA_000966675.3 Picea glauca | reverse complement strand
GGGTTTCCTCCAAGGATTTTCATGTCAACACCACCAAGGGTTAGTCAAACAACATTTTAGGTATCCAAATCATGATGCAACATTGATCATCAAACTGTTTCTTTAATAAATGAAGCAACAAAGAAACTAGCCTATATTCTAACCTAGCTTCCTATGACAATTAACCTAGATTAGACTATTGGGTTAAGAATTTACTCTACCCTGGGGCTATCTGACCAAGATTAGACATTCTGGCCAGATTTATTCACTAATCTAACCTAGACACTTTGGCTAAGATTAAACTATTTAGCCAAACTCATTCACTAATCCTATCAACATCAATTTAAAAATAACTTGGCCATGCTTGAAAGGTATGGACCAAGTTACTATTATTGCATGGGGCTTTTATTGCAATTCTTTTATGCCCTCTTTTCTTTTCTTTTTCTTTTTCTTTTTCTTTTCTTTTCTTTTCTTTTTCTTTTTCAAATTATTTGCAGAATGAAAAATCATTTGTCAACCAAAAAACATTAGAGATAGATAATACCCCAGTCAGCAGTTGATCCTATAACTTATAGGGTGATAACAACGACTCCACCTGGGGATGGTACTTTCCCTGTGAAGTGCCAAGAATCCTGGTTTCTGTCGTTTTGAAAATTTCTGCCTAGTAGCCTTCGTTGGTTTTATTCTCAAAAATTACAAAAACAATGGTTAGCGGCTTAGGGCCTTCTCTTCGGGCTTCAACCAACTGACTTATGTTATTCACTCAGAAAATGCAAGCGAAAAATAACAAATGGTATGTACAATGGTGAGTGAAACTCAAGTCTCTACTGAGGTGGCACATAATGCTTCAACATTTTTCCATTTACAGGTCCTCCTGGCAGATCTGTCCCATCAGCGTTGTTTAGAAATAAAGTGTTGTTTCCACTGAATGCTTGAATCATGTATGGTCCTCTCCACAGACTGTCAAATTTTCCATGCTTTCCCTTTTCTTCATTTATGGCGTCCCATCTCAACACCAAATATCCTAGCTCAAAATCATCTTCCTTGGTTCTTTTGTCAAAGATCTTCTTGATGCTTTCTTGGATTACTTGAGTCTTGTTGAAAACTTCTTCCCTAGACTGCTGCAAATGGATCATCTAGTTGATCCTTCTCTGTGAGTCATTTGGCTCGGCTTGTACATCTTGAAGCAACTTCATGACAGGAACTCCTAAGGAAGTGGGGAAAACTACTTATGTGCCATAGACCAGCTGGTATGGTGACATACCAATTGACCTTTTGGTGGTCAGTCTGTTAGCCCATAATGCAAACACCAACTTGTTATGCCATGATTTCTTGTTTTCCTACAACGTTTTCTTGATGATGTTCACCAAGGTTTTGTTTGAAGATTCTGCCATCCCATTCCCCTGAGGGTAGTAAGTTGTAGAATGTCCCAAACCAATGTGATACTGGTTGCAGAAATCTATGAGTTTCTTCGACCAAAAAGAAGCTGCATTATCAGTTATAATCTTTCTAGGACATCCAAAGAGAGACAAGATATTATTTCCAAGGAATTTGATAATAACAGAGTTAGTGGCTTGCCTGCTTGGTACTTCTTTGATCCATTTGGTAAAATAATCGGTGGCAGTGAGAATCCACCTCTGCTGCCCTGAAGAAGGGGGGTGTATTTATCCAATGAAGTCCAATCCCCATTGCTGGAAAGGGGCTTCAACTGAGATCGGTTTCAGGGGGAGAGGAAGGATTTTCCTTTTTCCTTCAAACAACTGGCATTGATGACATGATGTCACTGTACGATGTACATCAGCGAATAGGGTGGGCCAATAGAAACCATCTCTGATGATTTTGTTGGCTGTGACCTTCCAGTTCAGATGGCCACCACATTCTCCTGCATGAAATTCTTGTAACACTTTGTCAGCTTCATCTTTCAATAAGCAATTTAACAGAATACCTCCAGGATCTTTCCAATACAAATTGCCTTCTAGAATACAGAATTTTAAGGCTTTCAACTTCAAAAATCTATCTTTAGTCTTAGTCAAACCAGGGGGAGCTTGTAAATTTTTCAAAATGAATATAAGGTCCGTGTACCATGGAGAGTTGAGAAATACCTCTCTCATGCTTGGAGTCGCCATCTTGCCCTATTCATCTATTGCAGCTAAAAAATTAATGTCAAGAGCATGGAAATTAGATTCAGCCATTAATTTAGCAAGGCCTTGACCTTTAATTAGTTTCATAGGCTTAATCTCTATGTCGTAGTCTAAAATGATAGCAATCCATTTTTCTCTTCTTCCATCCGGATTGTCCTGGGTCAAAATGTCTTTTACTGCCGCATTCAGAACATATGCAATGGTATGGGAATGGAGAATGTAGACCCTAAAATATTTTATATATTTTACCAATGCAAAAGCTTGTTTCTCCATTATATTGTAATTCAGAGAAGCGTCTCTTAACAATTTACAAAAGAAAGCTATGGGCTGTTCATATCCTTCGTTGTTCTTTTGTAGTAATACTGCTGCTATAGTATGTTCAGAAGTGAAAGAAAAATGATAGAAATCCTTAGTAAATTAATTAGGACTGATCAAGACAGGGGCCTCTGTGAGTGCTCGTTTGACTTGTTCGAAAGACTGTCTGGAATCAAAGTCCCATTTTATTTTCACATCCTTTTTTAGCATATTTGTAATGTTTCTGAGGAGCTCTGCCAGATTGGAAATGAATCTTCATAGAAAGTTTATTCTCTCGATAAAAGACTGTAATTCTTTGATGTTTTTTGGGTGTTCTAATTTTTGTATGGCCTTGATTCTGCTAGGGTCTATTTTGATTCCATCCTTGGAGATAATGTGTCCTAGCAGTTTTCCTTCCTCTAGTCTGAAAAGGCTTTTCTTAGGATTTAAAGAAATCCCAAACCTTCTACATTTATCAAAGACTCATCTGAGGTGTCGTAGGTGTTCGTCATCAGATCGAGAAAACACAATTACATCATCCAAATAGACGACAATAAACTTACCTGATTCTTCCACAAAGGCAATATCCATCGCTCTCTAAAAAGTGGCTCCAGCGTTCATCAAACCAAAAGGCATTTTCACATACATGAAAGTGCCCCATGGTGTGGTGAAGGTGGTTTTGTCTTGTTTATACGGGTGAACTAGGACCTAATTATAACCCGAGAACCTGTCCAATAAAGAGATTCGACTGGATCTAACCACCCTTTGTAGGATATGGTCCATTTTGGGCAAGGGGTAATTGTCCTTCAGGGAGACCTTATTTAGATTTTGGAAATCTATGCAAAGCCTGATCTCCCCAGATTTCTTACTTGTAGGGACCAAATTAGAGACCCATTTGGAAAAATGCAATGGGAC
Organism: Picea glauca; assembly: GCA_000966675.3. Taxonomy (NCBI): domain Eukaryota; kingdom Viridiplantae; phylum Streptophyta; class Pinopsida; order Pinales; family Pinaceae; genus Picea; species Picea glauca. The sequence continues at coordinate 1,148,419 of JZKD02S1757777.1, read as the reverse complement.
TATGATTTTGGCATTGTACATTTTTTTGATTTCCTTTTCTATCAGAGGGAGTAAATTGGGATTTATCCTCCTAAGTTTCTGTCTGAACAGTTTTTGGTCTTCTTTTATTGGAATCCTGTGTTGTATGATGCTAGTATCATAAGCTTTCAAATCCTCATAAACCCAGGCAAAGACATCTGAATATTCTTTGAACAACTCAATGTATTTGATTTTTCTCTCAGGGGGTAATGATTTAGACAATTTGACTATCCTGGGTTTCTCTTTGGTCCCTATATTACAGTCTTCTACCTCTTGTCCATTGGCTTCAATTTTCGGTGTTTTGGCTACGTCGTTAAAATCAAACAAGTCCTCCAAAGGAACTAGGCCCCTAGGTAAAACGTTACTTTTCAAATGAAGAATATCAGCCTCCATCTCATCATCGCCTAATTCTCCTGAATCTACACTATTTACACTATCAATTTCAAAATCAGATATATTTACATTTTCATCCTCGCTCTCTAAATCTATATTTGTACATTCAAAATCATTTTTACACTACAAGAAGTCTTCGATTTGATCATCACTACCAAACACTTGCCAGTACCTAATATTTTCGAGAATGGTTGGTCTATATTTCACCTCTACCATGTATGGGCGAGTCGAGTGGAAAGGAATCTTACATGTGGCTGCTGATGTAGACAATCTGTCCACCAAAATGTTTTGTCCCCTCAGAATTACCTGCAAGTCAACTTCAGTGAAACATCTAAGGGCATCAAGAACAACATTCCTATAAGCTCTAATACGTGGGTGTTTTACAACGTACTCACCTTTGATTTGCTTGATTATCAACTCATAATCACCTCTTATCATAATCTGTTTAGCACCAACTCTTTTCAAAAGCTTCAAACCGAGCATCAAGGCTTCATACTCGAGAATATTGTTAGTGCATTGGAAATTTAATTTGTAAGAACGGTTTTCTGAATACCTGTTTCTGTGATTATGCAGCCAAACTCCCGCTCTGGCTCCTTTTTTGCTTACTACTCCATCAAAATCCATGCTCCATAAATCTGTCGATAATTCTCCAGTTATCACATTTTCATCCTTGCTACCTCAACGATTTCTTGGCCTTCATCCGGACCACATGTATCTTCTACCAGCTGAGGGTTTTTCTCTTCTGTGTCACGATCGTTGTACAAGATAAAAGAATCCAAGTCATAATGCGTGGAGTAAAGAGGATAGTTGTGTGGCTTTTCTTGGCTACTGACCATATATTTCATCAATGTTTCTCTGTATATCCTTCTTTGTTTCCCGAAAACTGGGATAGTGGCATAAGACATATCTAGCTGCAGGGTACCTCTCAACTTAGCCCCCCAAGACCGGGATATAAACATTCCATACTTCGAAGGGATGTCTGCAACTACCACATCCATTACCATGCTCTTCACAATAATCTAAACCAAGGTTATGCATAGGTCCTTGATCAAACCAATACATCTAACTTTACTGGAGTCAAATGAGTGTAAATCCTTGTAAGGTCTGGTGAACTCCAGTCCCAGTTTCTCCATCACTGCTTTAGGCATCAGATTGTGGGAAGCACCTGAATCCAACATAGCGTTATGCAAGATCAAGTCATGTATGTTTAAACTGATGTAAAAAGGAGAAACATCACCATTATCATCTCAGCCATCTACTTCAGGTCCGAACAAAAGTTCAGGTTGATCATTTGTAAGGTTCACAGTATCAGAATGGTTTGTTGATCCAATGGTTAAGGCCTTCGTGCCTATGTCAGGTTCAATGGTCAGTGCTTTAATCACCTGTGAATGATAAATGTCTTTGTTCATCAACTCAGAAAGTGGAACGGGAATCTTTACTTTGGCTAATTCCCCCTCAAGGCTGAAAGGTGTAGGAGCTCTACCCTCACTCATCAATTCTGGTTTGTCCAGCATACCTTTCTGGCCAGAAGTATTTGGTGGATTAATAGGTGAGACCTTGGGTTGTTACGATCTTTTCAGAATAGCAAGGTTTTTCTTCGCGGGAACTTCGACAATGCTCTTTTCAGGAATCCTCTCGGCAGATGGCTCAGAGGCTTTCTTGGTTTTGGGCACCTTCTTCGTTTCAATCATCTTTTTTGGGGAACTCCCTTCTATCTTTTTACTCTTTAGGTTATACTGTCGGTGTACCTCCAAAATGGCATTTTCGAATGCCTGTTATTCTAGATCTTCAACTTCTTCACTTACTTTTGTTTGATTGAGAAGAAAAAGTTCTTGCTCTTCTTGGGTAAGGAAAATATCTTCGTTATCGTGAATTCCCATGAGATTTATGTGAGTATCCTCTAGTTCCTCAATCACTTCCTCCCCTTCATCAGCATAATTTTATTGTAGGGGAGGTCTGATCTGTTGATCCGGACCTCTCTTCTCTCTTTGATCCCTAGGATCTCTCTGTCTGATTTGAGGAGGGTTTCTCCTGAAGTTAGGATTCCGAACCTGAGGAGAAGATGTGTTGTCTCTTGGAGGATTTATTTCTAACACAGTAAGTCTTTCCATTATTCTTTCCATTGCTCTAGCCAAAGAATCCAATTTGGAATCTGAGGTTGATGTGGAAGGTTCTTCTTTAATTGTGACTCTCCTCTCTGACCTCTAACGTGCCCTTTTTGCCAACAAATTGGCTTCCACACTTATTGCACTTTTCTACATATCTTCCAGGGTGGTAGAATTTATTTCCCTTAGTTGGTATGACATGTCAACGTCAAAACCATCAGGGAATTTTATCAATGCCAAACCCCGTGGAGGTTTGATTTCAGCTGGGATTGCGTTGTACAGGTTATTGAAATGAGTGCAATAATCTTGTACTGTCTCACCTTGATTTCTTCTAATATTTTCGTATTCTGACAATATTTGGAGAGGGTTTTTCTTTACCTCCCATCTGTCTAGAAAACTCATTTGGAATGTGGTAAGGTCAAGGATGGAGGCATCACGTAAACCTTTGTACCATTTTTTAACGTCACCTGTCAAACTTTGGGAAAACAGTCTCATTTGAACGTCAACCTCATCTACTTCATGCAGATCAAAATAATCATTCATTTTATCAACGTGTTGTTGTGAACTCAAAGGTCCTATTGCATCGAACTGTGGAACTCTCGTTTGATAGTCTTGGGAATGGCATGAAGAGGGGCAACCAACACCAAGGGAGAATATCTAGCTGCCATGATGGGTGGAGGAGGTGGGATAACAAACTGGAGGATTGTTAAGTTAGTGACTGAAGATGAGGATGAGGAGGGACTGGATAACACTGAGGGAGTGGTTTGCGATTTAGCAGTGGGATACAAAACTTCAGTGGTTCAGGGTTGCAAAATGGTTGGGTAAAAAATGATTCCAGTCACAAAACTATCGGACCATGTTCTAACCATGCTTTGTTGGGAAAAGGTGTCAAATTCAGGGTTTTGAAAGGTAACGGGTTCCCCTGAAAAGGAAAGGGACTTACGCAAAGGAATATGACTCACTGAGCCTTCAGCTACGGTCTTTTTCCTGAGCAACTTTTCTAGGTTATCTATCACTATCGCAGGTTCTAGGTCTGGATGAGATCAAGTATAAACTTTCTTGGGAGCCAGATTTCTTTTTGATTTATATATATATATATATATATATTAGTTTTATGAGTCCGAAAATAATATGTACAAATTTAATCAACCTCTAAACATTACTTTCTTCTCAAATTTGCAATCTTTCAGGAATAGACTTTCTTTTAGGAAAGAAAACGTGAAGTTATAAATTTTATATGTTCTTCCCCAGTGGAGGCGCCACTATGTTAGCACTCTATAAATTTCCTAGAGGTTGACAACAGAAGAAATCCACAAAATGTAACTTTATCCAACTACTTTTGAAGCTGGGATCTATCCCTTCCAACTTCAGAGAGGGATCTCTCTGTATGATTTACTAAAGAATCTTACTGAAGATTAATCCTCTCTTGGTCAAAACTCTTTTAACCTCAAGGATGGTCTATGTTCTGTCTTCAATTTTCAACTCTTCCAGCTCTTCCCTGGTCTTAGAATTTAGGAACTTGATGATCTCGTTCGCCTGTGTTGGCATCTCTCCCAATTCTACTCTGATCTTCTCGATGGCCTGTTTTCTTCTCTTACCAATTCATTCTGCTCAAACATTATCTATATCATGGGCCATATCTCATTCATGAACATGGTGATGTCTGTCCATACACTTTATTTAACCTCTGCCAAAGTTTTTCCTGCCATTGTTTGCTTCTAAAGCTGTTGTAACTCCTATTTGAGCTGATCTGTCACCTGCTTTTCCTTGGAGAGGCTGGTCTGAAAAGAATATTTGAGTTCCTGAAGGTTCTCAATATCCCTTTTTAGCCTGTTGATCTCTGTTTCCTGCAGGTTCATGTTTTCCATAGACTTAGCCAGGTTGGTTGTCTTCTCCAGGGATGTCAATGGAGTTGCTGATGGGACCTCTGTCACTAGTGCTATGCTCACTTCTGAAATTGGAATATAAATCAATGGAATGAACTCCATTGGTTTCAGTTGCTCTTTCTCTTTTACTAGTTTTTCCATCTCAGCCTCCATCTCCTTTAGCTATGCATTCTGCTCCATGAGTACCTTGATCATTTAATCTTTCTCTCCTTCTTTCTATGCTATCTACTTTGCCTACAAATACTCTGTGGGTGGGAGATTCAACTATTTCCTCAAGGAGTCTATGTCAGCATTCTTCTTCTTAATCATCCCCTCAGCTGCTTTCATGTTCGCAGGATCGTAACCAATCTTGAGGACCAACTCCTCCAAAGTCTTGATCCTATTGTCCTTGGAAAAGGACGATATCTTCTCCAACTTGAGTTGTGTTTGAACATTGTTCAGGGACACTTGCAGTTTGGACACAGTAGTGGAAGCATGCGCCAGCATGTAAAAAACCATTTCCCCTGTCTACTTATGCAGATCCATCTGATCGGTTGAATGCACGTCCTTCATCTCAAATTAGAAGGTGGCCCTCTTGTAGTCAGTGATCACCTTTGGATCTGGTACCTGTGCCTGGAGGAATTCCATATGCATTCTTCCCTTCTCGGTGTCAAATGCCAACAACAGCCTATGTTGCGCAGTCGACATTTTCTTCCAGAACTGGGTGCAAGTACTACTGGTCAAGGTTTGGTTCCTTTTCTTAATCAGCTCATACTTTTCGAAGATAATCAACTTTGGTCCTACCTTGCCTGGCTGGGTGGTCAATGGAGAGTCTGTGGATTTCTCCGGAAATACTGAAGTTGTGACCTTATGGAGGCTCAACCAGAAGGGTGGCCTATCAACCTTGGTCATTGTTGTAGATGGGGATTCTTTTTCTTCGATCGCGCCTAGGACTGAAATAGTCTTAGGCCTCTTGGTATGCAGCTGGAATTCTTCTGATGGCACCTCTGTGATAGGTGGAGATAACTCTTGCCTAGGCCTTTTCTCTTTCAGGACCCGTGGCATGGTTGTTTGTGACACAGTGGCCGGGGGATCCTGCTGTTCTCCTTTGACCAATGTGTTAGGCTCCCAGGCTGTCTGATTTGCAAACTTCTCAACTTCAAGCCTGGGCTGATGAACATATGGGATGTTTTTGTTCTTCACCCTCATCTTTGAGATGATCCCACATGGATCATAATGCCATGGGAATATCATGGAGAACTTCATTTCCCTCAGCATCCTGTCTTCTTCTTCCCCAGTGCCACGATTGTTGCAGATGAAGGAGCCAATCTGCCCCTTGATTCTAAGCTTCTTCTTTTTCTTCAGTGACAAAAAATGGATATCATCGAAATTTATTATCTACCTTATATATTCCAAAGAAAAAACTCTGACAGGCAGATACTTGGGCAGCTCATACGGTGCCAACTCGCACCCATATACTCTGATCTTGGTGTAATATTGATACAAATACCAATCCCCTATATTTGTGTTATCTGAGAGATGCAAGATCCTTTGAACTTCATCATTTATCCGAGGCTTGGGCTTTCCTCCTAGCATACTTACCACAGGGTGGTAAAACTGATCAATGAACTCCTTGAAACTGAAATCTGTGGAGTTTTGTTTGAGCAAGGAGGTCCATGCTATCACTGCCTGGGGTCTACCATCTCCATCCATCTTCTGCATGGAAAACATGAATTTGTCTGCTTGGAAGAAGACGAACAAGTACGCCAGTATGGAAGAGTATCAGAACATGCCTTCCATGGTGAAATTCATGAATTGTTCGTGAATATTGTTCGCCAGGAATGTGTTGAAGTCAAACTGGGTGGTGGGCTTCTCATCGGTAGAGAAGATGGATAAAAACCCCAGAATGGGTTCATCTACCCACTGATCATAATAGTATCCTAACAGGCACAAAGGGATGAAATGATCTGGTTTCCTTTAGTCGAGAACATGGACGAAGGATAAGGAGGATTTGTGGAGGGAAATTGAGCGGATGGGGGAAGGAAAAGATCGAATATTTGAGCTCTTTGAGGGAAGGTAATTTTCTGGTACAACTCCGTAAGTATTTCCAGGTTGAAGGGTTATGCAGAGTTCGCTCAGGGAATTTGCATCATTTGGTCAATAGATTCAGGTGTGATAAGCAAAAGAATCTCTCCGAAAAAGGAGATGACGACTCTTTGCTCGGGAATGTAGTGAGCTTGGAACTTGAGTGAAAACTCTAGAAAAGGATAAATTTGAGGGAAGAGGTAAAGGGGTAAATTGGACTCCCAGAGTCCAATTTCATTACTCTATTCTAGGAAGACTTCCTTGAGCCATGACTGAAGGTCTGCGAAATCAAAATCACACTTTGTATCTGCGATTAATCGGTCTTTTTCGACCAATGGTATCTTTTCAAGGTTGACAGGAGGCGGGAGGAATGGATTCTCCTCTCCTTCTACTTGTTTGGACTTTGGTGCCATTACTGCAACAGTACCTACAAGAAGAAACAATGTTAGTGGGGTGGCTGTTGGTGGGGAAAACTGATTGTAACAGAGGAGAAAACAGGGTAAATCTCTCTAGTGCGATGAGTGAGTAAATGGTGAAAATAGGAAGAAAGGGTATTTTTGAGTAAATGGGTGTCCATTGGGCATGGGAGACAGGTCAGCTGGTTAACAGATAGGTCATCCAGTAATAAATGGCCAACAGATCACTTAGAGTGTGATATGGCAGGTGACGGTGACTGAGGGATACATATGAGTGACGTGGTGGCTACCGATTAGGGTAAAGGTCATAGTGAGGGGGCTTGCCACAAGTGAATGGGGGGGAGGAACTGATAGCAGTTATCGGATGTGACTATTTCGGGCAAGGTGGATGGTGACGTCCAGAAGTGATGTTGGTATGTTAGATGGTAGGAGATGATGGGACTTGAGGCCGATAGATCGATGCCACGTATAGACAAGGGACCACTAGATAAAAGATCCATTTCTAGACCCCCCACCTCAGTTCAAAACAGATCAGTCAGGGGGGTACGAAAAACACTTAGAACCATTGATCTGCGCACCTGCTTTTGAGCCGCAGATCTATGTGCTCTATTTATGATACATTCCAGACCCCCCCCCCTCCATTAAAGGCAGAGTGGATGGGGGGGTCTAGAATCCAATACTGATCGTAGATCTGAGCGCTTGATCTT
>JZKD02S1757777.1:1058787-1140674 GCA_000966675.3 Picea glauca | reverse complement strand
GAGCATAACTGAGGGTGCAGAAACATACATGCATCGAGAAAACTTAGGATAAGTTCTTTTTCACAGGTTTCCTCCAAGGATTTTCATGTCAACACCACCAAGGGTTGGTCAAACAACATTTTAGGTATCCAAATCATGGTGCAACATTGATCATCAAACTAGTTCTTATTGAAATGAAGCAACAAAGCAACTAGCCTATATTCTAACCTAGCTTCCTACGACAATTAACCCATATTAGACTATTGGGTTAAGAATTTACTCTACCCTGGGGCTATCTAACCAAGGTTAGACAGTCTGGCCAGATTTATTCACTAATATAACCTAGATACTTTGGCTATGATTAAACTGTTTAGCCAAACTCATTCACTAATCCTATCAACATCAATTTAAAAAGAACTTGGCCATGCTTGAAAGGTATGGACCAAGTTACTATTATTGCATGGGGCTTTTATTGCAATTCTTTTATGCCCTCTTTTCTTTTATTTTTCTTTTTCTTTTTCTTTTCTTTTATTTTCTTTTTCTTTTTCAAATTATTTGCAGAATGAAAAATCATTTGTCAACCAAAAAACACTAGAGATAGATAATATCCCATTCACTAGTTGATCCTATAACTTATAGGGTGATAACAGGTACAATGATATGTGTTGAAAGATCAGTGGTTGGAGTTTCAGGTGGACCAAGAGATTTTTCTCCAAAGTCTAAAACGGTCATTTCCTCCAGATGTTGGTCGGGCACAATTTCTTGTGACCCGGTCGCTTCAAAATACCCTTGTTGGTCTAGCTTTTGCCTTAGCGTTGCCAGGGGTGGCTCTAGTGTAACCTGTGATAGGCCTAGAATCCTTCGTGAATGGTGAAGCTCATGATCCTCCACTGTGTGAGAATATCAAAGACACCCTAGGGCCTTCTATTTGTTCAAAAACAACACACACTAAAAAAAAAGTCCCTACAAGATAAAGCAAGCAAACACTAAACTAATTGGAACAACAGTTACAACAACCAACACTAGAGCAACTTACCGGTGCAAGTGAAACTCGAACATGAAAGAACCCTCCGAATATACTGTACAAAGAGTGGCCTAATGTCTATCCTAGGTACCGTGGGATACCCCCGTAGTCACCTATGTATGTCTCCAAAAATATAGGCAACTAGGTTTCCAGCGCGTGAACAGTCACCAGGCGGGTACAGTTGAAAGTTGGGTAGACCACAATGAGAAGGGTATCGAGCCTGAAGCCTGTGAAGGGTATCGAAGGCAAGTGGTCTAGAAGACAACTAAGGACCTTGAATGGATTAGAGACCCATGAAGCTTCGTGGAAAATGCAATCGACGGAATCCCAAGACAAGCCCTCTATTTATGTTCTTCACTACGATTGGTCCAGCTTTGGAGGGGTTATGTCCACTACCTTTCCGCATGTGACCTCATGTTTAGCTCTTGTTTTAGAGGGGGGTCCTGTATAACTTTCACGATTCTGGACTCTGACACTTCCTAACTCAAACTCCAATGTTTTATTTTAATGGCCTTGAAGAGTTTCCTCTCCAACCTAATTCAAGGCCCTAATCATAAACTACTTGGTTGACCCTACAAACATAAAGAGTCTAATGAATTTTAGATTTATCATAAATTTTTATGGCTTGTCTTAAGTCAAAGATTATGAAATCAAAACTAGTGATGTTTGAAAGACAAAAGAAAAAATAAACAAAAGGATGGAAACAAAAAACCTTCACTTAACTCAAATCTTAAACAACTTTTCAAACTTAAATTTTTTTGAAGATATTTGATCAGCAAACTCAAAGAAATATTTCACTCAACTACGAGCTACTTATGATCTAAGTAAACCATCAAGAACATATGAAAGCAAAGAATTTTCCCTGGTTACTAATGCAAAACAACACTTTTTAACCAAACAAAGAAAATAGAAGATCTCTTTTTTTTATTATTTGAATGCTCACAAAGCAAAAAAAGAAAAATATCAAAAAGTCAAAACCAAGAAGACTTTTGGCCTAAGTGCACATAGCAAAGAGTCACTTTAAAAATAACACACAAGCAAATTAAAATTGGACTCTCACACTTGTCTAAAAACCCTATAAAAGAAAATTTTGAGGAAAACTTCTAAATGAAAAAGGAAAGCTATTGCTGTGATCAAACCTAAGTTATTGAATGCTATGATAGAGACCCAAAAACTTGAGAGGTATATCTCTTGTCAAAGGAAAGGATGACTACCTCCCTTTCAACAAAAAATTTCTCCTCAAGCACATTGCTGACAGTTCAACAGCAAGCATGTGCACGCGAGCTGTGTAAAGTCAGAGCGCGTGTACGCACGTGATGGCCTTATACAGGCTACGTGTATCTCTTAAAATCTGAGACAAATGAAAATCCAAGCAAGCCATCCCAAGTAGAGACTGCTGGTACTGAGAACCAGAATCTCTTGAAGACTCAGACACTTACTTTAACAGAAAAAAGAAAAAAATTCAAGGAAAACTTCATAGAACAAACCAATCTAAGGTGAAACCTAAGCTATAGACTACAAACAACAAAGACTAGAAAGAGTTCAAGAAAACCCCTGAGAAGGACTACTTCTGATAGGGAAGAGGATGACTTCCTCTCTACAAGATTTTTTTTGGAATTGTACATGCGACTGACACTTCCTCAGCTAGCGTGTACACACGGTCTGTGAGAATGTAGGGCACGGGTACATGTGTGTAGACCTTATACAGACCACGTGTACCTCTGTGGGTCTTGGAAAAAAAACAAAGTCAAGCAAAGAAACAAAGATAATGGGTATGGAAGACTAGAATCTCTGTTAGCTCAAACTTTTGCAGAAACTTAAAAAATAGGAAATGAAACCAGTTTTTAAAAATACCCAAAAACAATATTCCCAGAAAACCTAGATAATCCCCAGTATGGTCAGCAATTCTGTTGTGAGTGGAAAATCCCTCTATGGACTAACACTTAGGGTTTTATCATGCATGTAGAAAAGACCTAAAAATTCCTACATTCTACCGTCGTCCTAGAACTAATCCCCATTATTCTTAAGCAAATACATACTTAAGAAGATCAAGTGAGAATACCTTATTTCGGGCATTTGATGTCGATCCTTCTTCACGCTTGATCCCTCTTTGACTGTAGCTCTCCTCCCAAGGATGACCTGCATTCACACAAGAAAAACATAGAACTCCACATGCATTTGATATATAGATTAATGGGTTAGAGATTCAATCAACATGTATGCAATAAACCATGAAAACGTCATATGGTGGGATGGGAAAAATAATTATTTATTATTAACTTCAACAAATCAACTTACAATCATGAAGCCGGGCACTGCTCCACGAACCTAGTCCTGGGCTCCTCTTCAACTGTCCTCCAACTTATTTTCTCTATATTTCTCTTTTCACAAGGAAGGCTAAAGGTTGGGAAAAAGGGAATATGCAATTGGGTATAGTTTCTTTACTATGATTCTCCTCTTCCAAATGGGACCCCTAACCCTTCTTTTATAGGTTATAAGAAGCTAGGTATTTGGTCGAACCCTCGGCCATGCATGGACGAAAGGTTTAGTTAACTCACCCAAAGTTGTGTGCTTTGTTAGCAAATTTCCTTTTTTCATGCTTTTGTAGGTACACGCGGGTTGTATTGGGTCAAATAGAATGTACACGCGTGCAGTAATTGAGCTGGGCATGTGGGCCTTTATAAAAGGGGTTTTTAAGAAGAGTTGTTCATAAGTGTTTTGGAAAAGAAGGAATATGAGATGGCTTGATGCCAGGTAAGCATGTATGGTGCAAATTAGGGTTATAAAAACTACTCTTTTTGATCCATATGGATATCGGTGGCCACCCACCTTTTCCAACTGGCTCAAAATAGTTTTCTGACATTTTTGGCAATTTACTATTTTTAGTAGTTTTTACTTCCGGGGCCATTTTGAGGGCCTAAATGAAGTTTTTTCGGTATAGATATCCTCAATGATATCCAAAGGCATGATTGATCCCCCAAAATTAATCTTCTTGATGATACCTTTCCAACAAGCTATCACACGCCTAAAATGGAGATCGTATGCAAAAGTTACGACCCCGGGAAGTTGATGTACTAGCTTACCCAAACGGGGCCCACATGCCTTGTGGCGTTTCATCTCCTAGGGTTAGGTTTTTGGATGTCTAGGGTTTTTGGCATTCTTGATTATTGTAAAAAGGCCTTCAGAGCCTCATTATAATCTTCTTCTTGCGAATGTGCACTACCGTCACATCTCTTCTTAGAGATAAGCCGCCACCATTCCAGCAAGCTTGTTTCTGCTACATTTTACAGTTTCAGCTTATTTCGTTATTGAATAGAAAACCAGTTTTACTATATCTCTGTTATTTTTTGTTAAGCACTTGTTAATAATCTATATTCATGTCATTCTACTCATAAAATCTGGATCAATGGTATCATAGTGGTCTACTCCTTGTCGTCTTAATGCATGTCCCCAACGAGGTCGGAGTACAAAGAGTTGGGTCTCGAGCTTGTTTCTCTTGAGGACAGAAGCTCTCGCACGCCCAAGAGACCTCCCATGGTAGGAGAAAATAAATATGATAGGACAGGATATCCTTTCAAAATTTTGATTGAGGAAGCCCTCATGCAACAGAGGAACGAGATGATGGATAGTTTCACACAAATCCTTTGGCGACTACCAACAGGCGATGCATCTTCTTCGAACGGAGGTGCCGCCCCCTTAAAGGTACAAATAAACTTTGATATTCCTATATTTGAAGGTTAGATAGATGCAGATTTTGTAGAGAAGTGTTTGAATCTACTAGAAGGGTATTTTTCTGTTCATAAATTTTCGAATAGAGAAAAGATTACTTTTGTGCTCCTCAAAGTCGTTCCCCGTGTCAAAGATTGGTGGGAAACTTTCTGTGAGAAAAAGGAAATAGAGGAAACCTCATTATTTTCAGTCATGGCCACTTGGGAATCCTTCAGGGATGCTATTAAGGAACAATACTACCCTGTCGGATGTTATGATGACCTGTATACCAAATGGACCACACTGCGGTAAGAAAGAGACCAAGCAGTGCCAGATTTCACAAATATCTTCAATACCTTGCACACCAAGTTGGGTATCAAATATTCAGAGTGACATATGGTGCTCAAGTATCATGGTTCTTTGTATAGATACATCCATACTGAAATGGAATTTCTAGACATCTCATCCTTGGGTGCGGCCTACAGATATGCCGTCAAAATTGAGCAGAAGATCAAACAAAAGACACGGAAATTTGGGCCTAGGAACCCCTCACAACAAAATCGAAGAAAGGGTGGCCCCAACCCACTGAACAAAGGACAGAGCAAACATGGACAGTATCAAGACAACCAGTACAAGCCAAAAGCAAAGAAGGACACTGAAAAGACAAAGAAAGATATCGGGAAGTGGTGCGACTTCCATAAGAGCCCTTGGCATAACATTGCTGACTGTCGCTCAAAGCAATCGATGGTGGCCAAAGTGAAAGCCTCTAAATCAGATGTAGATTCTGACTCCGAGATAGAACCAGAAAGGGGAAGACAGATCATTGATGCAGAACCTAGTGCCACCGTTGCTACCACCAAGATCCATCCTGGTGAACCAGATGAGCCAGAAGAAGGAGAGCGCATCTTCCATTCACAGAAGTGGGTAAAAGGCACCCCACTACACTCCATCGTTGACAGTGGTAGCCAAAAGAACCTCATCTCAGTAGAGGTTGTCAAGTGGCTATCCCTGCCAACAACGCCACAGCCACAACCCTACACCATTGGATGGCTCCGCCAAGGAAGAGATCTCCGTGTCGACCAACAGTGTCGACTGTCGTATGGCATCAAGCCCTTCAAAGATGAGGTATTGTGTGATGTTTCTCCTCTTGAAGTTTGTGATGTTCTTTTGGGCCAACCTTATTTATGGAAACATCATGCTGTATATGAGTCTAGGCCTCATAGTGTTATTATTACTTTGAATAGAAAATTGTACAGGATACCCGAGGCAGTCCCCCCTAGTGCTATTTCCTTGATCACTGCTTGTTATTTCCCAAAATAAAACCATCCTTTTAGTCATGTTTTATGGTGGATAGCATGGCTATCGGTAGTTTCCTCAATTCATTTTTGAGTCTTTTTAGCTGCAAAACTTAGGTTTTGGTTTTTGTCTTAGAAAATAATATGATCCATAAAGTCTTATTTTCAAAATTTGCATAATTCACTTTCAACAGCTAACGTGTGTCCAAAAGTTGAGTGTTAGCTATGGAAAGTGGTGACTTTTAGCAGCTAAGGAGCACTTCTCATAATTTTGTGCACTGTTGAAAGTGGTGAATTTCAAAATGTCCAGCAATTAGTTTCATGGGTCGTGCGCTATTGAAAGTGCATGCTTTCCGCAACTATGGAGCAGTTCTTAAAAAGGTCCTGCGTTGTTGAAAGTGCATGCTTTCCGTAGCTATGGAGCAGTTCTTAAAAGGTTATGCGCTGAGGAAAGTGAATAATTTCCGCAGCTAACAGGGGTTCTCCACGGGATCATGCGCCGGTGAAAGTAAAGACTTCCAACAGCTAAGGATAAGTTCTCACATGGTGGTGCACTGAGGAAAGTGAAGACTTTCCGCAGCTATTGAACAAATTTTACAAAGTTGTGCGTTGTTGAAAGTGAAAACTTTCTGCAGCTACAGAGCAGTTCATAGAAGGTGGCGCGCTGAGGAAAGTGAAATCTTTCAACAGCTAAGGAGCAGTTCGTGTGGGATCATGCGCTGGTGAAAGTGGTAAGTTTCTACAGCTGAGGGGCATTTTCCATGGGCCGTTGGTTGGAGAAAGCAGGAATCACATGCGCTTATCCAAGTTTCAAAATCAAATCAACATGCGATCAGAAAGACGTGCTGGTGGAAGTGGGTAATCATTTCAACTCGACTTTCACGTCCCAGTCGGATTACATCTCGGATACGGCTCAGAAACTCACACTCTAAAATCATATCATCAGGGATGGAAAGTTTGAATTTAGTGGCTCAGGTACAGAGGCTGTACTCCCAGGTTGGCAACATCAAATCAAATCTTTGGTTCCATATCAGACATTGTTCACAAAGGACCGTTTACAGTTTTGAATTGCAAATGGAAAGAATGATTCTTAAACTTGCAGGGAACTTTTCAATCCCTTCCCGAGCTCCAAATGAATATCTGAAAACTCCATTGGAAATATTATATTCTCTAGATGTCAATCAACTATTCATACATGAAAAACGGATTTTCTATGACCGATAAATTTGATTTTGGAAATCTTCCCACTTTCAACAGCTAATTCGCCGAAAATTTTGCTAGTTAGCTGTGGAAAGTGGCGACTTTCCGCAGCTAAGGAGCGTTTTTCACGGGCTATGCGCTGTGGAAAGAATGTCACGAACAGAATGTTACGATTTTCGCCCAGATCAGAAATTTTTGAATCAGAATGAGATGAAACCTCTTGAAATAGACAGGTGGTGAATTATCAAGACAAAGCCAACAGTTATTTTTGACAGATGGTTGAAAGAGGAGGTGTTTCAAAGGTTTTTGGACATCTTTAATTAACACAGAAAATCAGTACACCTTCCCACATCAACAAATTCGACTTGGTCTCTATTGGAGAGTCATCATTTAGCCTTGGGAGGCTGTTCTTCACTACACCAACAATCAACAGAGAGAAATCTGGGATTGACCTCATTTTGGGGAATCATCCCACCTCTTTTGCAACTGAATTTTGAGTTACTATTTTTAGTATATCTGATCCTTGTTTTTAGGATCCCAGAACTACTTTGTAAAGATATAAAGCTTAGGATAGAATAAAAACAAAGGGGTTCGATTTTGGGTTCTACATGCTGCTACTGTAAGAAAGACTTATTCTTATTATATGAAAACTTTCAAGCTTCCTTCAGTTGTGTTGTCAGACTTCTCTTTTCTCTTCTCTGATATCTTATGAGTGAATGTTCTTTATTGATGCTCATTAAATCTGTATGTGACTGTCATCTCATTTATTGATTGATTAAGCTGATAATCATAAGACATTTCCTTAGTTATTAAACCCATTATGCTTGTTTTATATGAGTATAATCTGGTTCGATAGCTATTTTCTCTTCCATTTAATCAAACCTTGTATGACTGCATTACTAGAAGGCCTTGTGAGATTTTATATTTCTAGACAGTCTTGAACACACAGTCCAGTCCCTAGATATTCATCTTGATCCAAAAAAGAACATCATTATTAAGAAAATATTTACCAAAAAGAGTTAGTTACCAGGCATCTCCGACTTACAGCCTAGGAGAGTTTCCTGGAGTGATAACAAATTGGCGTCGTTGCTGGGGAGAGGAGATTGAAGCTCAGCTTCCCTGGGAGACGACATAGATATGATATTTGATGATAGACAAAGGTTAGACACTATTTGGTTGTAATTTTCTATCTGGTGACTCCACGATTAAAGACTCCACTGGGGAGGATCCGGTTGACCAAAGATGAAGGAGTTAAATTTCAAATCCAAGTACCAGTTCATTAGCCGGCTTCGTGAACTGTTGTATTTCTTTATCAGCTCCTGTATACTTTTTCCTTCATATGTTAAAAGAAATATTCTTTGTTTCGTATACTCTGAAGATTATCAGCCATCTTTTATAAGTCCATATTTAGAAGAGGAAAGGTTGCAGCCTCCTTATGTTGTTGATGTCAATCCTATAGCTTTACCTTCATTCACATTCCCTCTAAATCTGAGCATTCATACAACCTTGAGGAGGTTGAGCTTGTTTCAAAACCTACCCAGATCTCATCCCCTCCGGCCATAATTTCTGAACCTGACAAACAACTTACAATCTCTCATGACCAGCCCACAACTTTTCAAGTTAAGATCCAGATGAAGATGTTCAAACCTTTATAGCTACCCCATTTTCTTCATCCTTATCCTGATTACTGTTATGAATATCTCCCTTTGTTTTCCAGAGAGAATCAAACTTCAGCCAAGGGGCACGCAGAATCCTTTTTGGATTTTGTTGATCATTTTTCAATTGTGCATGAAGATGTGATCATGAGAATGTTTTCGAAATCTTTCATCAAAGATGTTGCTGCATGGTTTAAAAGTTTGAGAGATGATTCAATTGGTTCTTGGAACAAGTTCTCTAATGCTTTCCTGAAGTATTGGGGCAAGTACAAATCTCTAGATTCTTACCTTGTTGACTTTTATGCTTTGAAGAGAGAGCAGAGTCAAACTTTACATATTTTCAATCGAAAGTTTAACCACATGTATCATGACATGCCTTTGGAGATCCGACCTTCCAAAAAAGCTTCCATGATACATTATGTTATGTGTCTTCACTCAAAACTTTCCCTTCTTCTGCTAGAAAGGGAGTCTTCATCCTTAACTCAATTGTTTGGAGATGCGCAAGAGGTAGAGGAGAACATCCATGCATCTAGGTGGACTAGAATGCCAGCTGATTCTGAAAATATGCAAACATATGAGCAAGAAGATTGTGAGTATATTCCAGATTCCGAGCAAGAAAGCGGTGAGTATGAAGCAAATTTGGACTAGCAACCTGAGGATGAGTACATTTCAGATGTAGAATCAGATTCACCAACATTGGCAGAATGTTCTATAGACAGGGAACAACAAGGTGATTAGTTTTCCAACAAAGGAACAACCATGGTTGAGCATGAGAGAAATGAGGTTGGAGTAGATTTGGGACATCATCCCACATGTAAGTTCGATTCAGTTTTAGGGTCATATTTTTTCAGTGTTCACTGAGTATTCCAGAGATAGGTATGCATGTGAAGCTTATGATCAGTTTGTAAATCAAGAAGAGCCTAAGATGACTGATGATTTCATAATAAATTATATGTTCTCAGCTGATTCTTATTCATGTGATGGAAATCCTATTTTATTATCTTCTCGTGACCATTATTCTGATAAGAAAATTGTAGTTTTTGATGATCACGAGTTGATCTCAAGAGGACAAGAAGATGATCAGTCTTCTTGCAGAAGAACAGTCATGGATGAACAAGAGGTTGTCATAGATGTGCAGTTGTTTCTTGAAGAGAAACATGTTTCTTATCTTCTTTACAAGGATCCAGTGGAAGCCTTCATGGAGTTACACTTTTCAGAGGGCTCGAAAGTTTCAGATTTCTCCAACTCGCCCATGTTTTCAGGTAAATATGGTTTCCTGAAAATCTCCTTGTCACTGTGGTTGCATATTCAACATCATTTGTTGATCAGTAATAAAGACAAGAGTTCCTCAGTGTTCAAATTGCCTGGATGGATACTATGGAAATCAACATTCACTTAACAAATGACAGAGATGGCTAATGTAGGGGTAGGTATAAGAATAAGTTCACCATGCAAACAGTTTGATCTTTTTCAGTTGTTGATTTCATGAATAAGCTTGGGCTACATGCAAGTTACAGGGGAATAGTTGCATAGGCTTGATGACTCCATGCCCAATGCTACTATAGGTTTGCAGAGGGATCAGTGCTAAAGGCTTGATGAATCCATGCCCAATGCTAAAGGCTACTGGAACTACTAGGTTCTTGGAAACCTCTCAGGGAGGTCTCCATCCCAGTTGGAGCCATATGTTATCTCCCAAAATAAAACTGTCCTTTTAGTCGAGTTTTGTGGTGGATAGCATGGCTATCGATAGTTGCCTCAATTCATTTTTGAGTCTTTTTAGCTGCAAAACTTAGGTTTTGGTTTTTGTCTTAGAAAATAATATGATCCATAAAGTCTTCTTTTCAAAATTTGCATAATTCACTTTCAACAGCTAACGTGTGTCCAAAAGTTGAGTGTTGGCTGTGGAAAGTGGTGACTTTCAGCAGCTAAGGAGCGCTTCTCATAAGTTTGTGCGTTGTTGAAAGTTCTGAATTTCAAAATGTCCAACAATCAGTTTTGCGGATCGTGCGTTGTTGAAAGTGCATGCTTTCTGCAACTATGGAGCAGTTCTTAAAAGGTCACGCGCTGAGGAAAGTGAAGACTTTCCGCAGCTAACAGGAGTTCTCCACAGGATCATGCACTGGTGAAAGTAAAGACTTCCAACAGCTAAGGATAAGTTCTCACATGGTGGCGCACTGAGGAAAGTGAAGACTTTCTGCAGCTATGGAACAGTTTTTACAAAGTTGTGCGCTGTTGAAAGTGAAAACTTTCTGCAGCTACAGAGAAGTTCATAGAAGGTGGCGCACTGAGGAAAGTGAAAGCTTTCAACAGCTAAGGAGCAATTCGTGCAGGATCATGCGCTGGTGAAAGTGGTAAGTTTCTACAGCTGAGGGGAGTTTTCCATGGGCTGTTGGTTGGAGAAAGCAGGAATCACGTGCGCTTATCCACATTTCAAAATCAAATCAACATGTGATAAAAAAGACACGCTGGTGGAAGTGGGTAATCATTTCAACTCGAGTTTCATGTCTCAGTCGGATTACATCTCGGATCCGGCTCAGAAACTCACACTCTAAAATCATAGCATCAGGGACAGCAAGTTCGAATTTAGTGGCTTAGGTACAGAGGCTGTACTCCCAGGCTGGCAACATCAAATCAAATCTTTGGTTCCATATCAGACATTGTTCACAAAGGACAGTTTACAGTTTTGAATTGCAAATGGAAAGAATGACTCTTAGACTTGCAGGGAACTTTTCAATCCCTTCCTGATCTCCAAATGAAGATCTGAAAACACCATTGGAAAGCTTAGATTCTTTATATGTCAATACACTATTCATACATGAAAAACGGATTTTCCATGATCGAGAAATTTGATTTTGAAAATCTGCCTGCTTTCAACAGCTAATTCGCCAAAAATTTTGCTAGTTAGCTGTGGAAAGTGACGACTTTCCACAGCTAAGGAGCGTTTTTCATGGGCTATGCACTGTGGAAAGACTATCACGACCAGAATGTTACGATTTTCGCCCAGATCAGAAATTTTTGAATCAGAATGAGATGAAACCTCTGGAAATAGACAGGTGGTGAATTATCAAGACAAAGCCAACAGTTATTTTTGACAGATGGTTGAAAGAGGAGGTGTTTCAAAGGTTTTTGGACATATTTAATTAACACGGAAAATCAGGACACCTTGCCACATCAACAAATTCGACTTGGTCTCTATTGGAGAGTCATCATTTAGCCTTGGTAGGCTGTTCTTCACTGCACCAACAATCAACAGAGAGAAATCTGGGATTGACCTCATTTTGGGGAATCATCCCACCTCTTTTGCAACTGAATTTTGAGTTACTATTTTTAGTATATCTGATCCTTTTTTTTAGGATCCCAGAACTACTTTGTAAAGCTATAAAGCTTAGGATAGAAGAAAAACAAAGGGGTTTGATTTTGGGTTCTACATGCTGCTACTGTAAGAAAGACTTATTCTTATTATATGAAAAATTTCAAGCTTCCTTCAGTTGTGTTGTCAGACTTCTCTTTTCTGTTCTCTGATATCTTATGAGTGAATGTTCTTTATTGATGCTCATTCAATCTGTATGTGACTTTCATCTCATTTATTGATTGATTAAGTTGATAATCATAAGACATTTCCTTAGTTATTAAACCCATTGTGCTTGTTTTATATGAGTATAATCTGGTTCGATAGCTATTTTCTCTTCCATTTAATCAAACCTTGTCTGACTGCATTACTAGAAGGCCTTGCGAGATTTTATATTTCTAGACAGTCTTGAACACACAGTCCATTCCCTAGATATTCATATTGATCCAAAAAACCACATCATTATTAAGAAAATATTTCCCAAAAAGAGTTAGTTACTAGGCATCTCCGACTTACAGCCTAGGAGAGTTTTCTGGAGTGATAACAAATTGGCGTCATTGTCGGGGAGAGGAGATTGAAGCTCATCTTCCCTGGGAGATGACATAGATATGATATTTGATGATAGACAAAGGTTAGACACTATTTGTTTGTAATTTTCTATCTGGCGACTCCACGATTAAAGACTCCACTGGGGAGGATCCAGTTGACCAAAGATGAAGGAGTTAAATTTCAAATCCAGGTACCAGTTCATTAGCCTACTTCGTGAACTGTTGTATTTCTTTATCAGCTCCTTTATACTTTTTCCTTCATATGTTAAAAGAATTATTCTTTGTTTCATATACTCTGAAGATTATCAGCCATCTTTTATAAGTCCATGTTTAGAAGAGGAAATCTTCCAGCCTCCTTATGTTGTTGATGTCAATCCTATAGCTTTACCTCAGCCTATTCCTAAAGACGAGATATTCATTCAGATTCCCTCTAAATCTGAGCATTCATACAACCTTGAGGAGGTTGAGATTGTTTCAAAACCTACCCAGATCTCAGCCTCTCCGGCCATAATTTCTGAACCTGACAAACAACTTACCATCTCTCATGACCAGCCCACAACTTTTCAAGTTAAGATCCAGATGAAGATGTTCAAACCTTTATAGCTACCCCATTTTCTTCATCCTTATCCTGATGACTGTTATGAATATCTCCCTTTGTTTTCCGGAGAGAATCAAACTTCAGCCGAGGGGCACGCAGAATCCTTTTTGGATTTTGTTGATCGTTTTTCAATTGTGCATGAAGATGTGATCATGAGAATGTTTTTGAAATCTTTGATCAAATAAGCTGCTGCATGGTTTAAAAGTTTGAGAGATGATTCAATTGGTTCTTGGACCAAGTTCTCTAATGCTTTCCTGAAGTATTGGGGCAAGTACAAATCTCTAGATTCTTACCTTGTTGACTTTTATGCTTTGAAGAGAGAGCAGAGTCAAACTTTGCATATTTTCAATCGAAAGTTTAACCACATGTATCATGACATGCCTTTGGAGATCCAACCTTCCAAAAAAGCTGCCATGATACATTATGTTATGTGTCTTCACTCAAAACTTGCCCTTCTTCTGCTAGAAAGGGAGTCTTCATCCTTAACTCAATTGTTTGGAGATGCGCAAGAGGTAGAGGAGAACATCCGTGCATCTAGGTGGATTAGAATGCCAGCTGATTATGAAAATCTGCAAACATATGAGCAAGAAGATTGTGAGTATATTCCAGATTCTGACCAAGAAAGTAGTGAGTATGAAGCAAATTTGGACCAGCAACCTTAGGATGAGTACATTTCAGATGTAGAATCAAATTCATCAACACTGGCAGAATGTTCTATAGACAGGGAACAACAAGGTGATCAGTTTTCCAGCAAAGGAACAACCATGGTTGAGCATGAGAGAAATGAGGTTGGAGCAGATTTGGGACATCAACCCACATGTAAGTTCGATTCAGTTTCAGGGTCAGATTTTTCAGTGTTCCCTGAGTATTCCAGAGACAGGAATGCATGTGAAGCTTATGATCAGTTTGTAAATCAAGAAGAGCCTAAGATGACTGATGATTTCGCAATAAATTATATGTTCTCAGCTGATTCTTATTCATGTGATGGAAATCCTGTTTTATTATCTTCTCGTGACCATTATTCTGATAAGAAAATTGTATTTTTTGATGATCACGAGTTGATCTCAAGAGGACAAGAAGATGATCAGTCTTCTTGCAGAAGAATAGTCATGGCTAAACAAGAGGTTGTCATAGATGTGCAGTTGTTTCTTGAAGAGAAACATGTTTCTTATCTTCTTTACAAGGATCCAGTGGAAGCCTTCATGGAGTTACACTTTTCAAAGGGCTCGAAAGTTTCAGATTTCTCCAACTTGCCCATGTTTTCAGGTAAATATGGTTTCCTGAAAAGCTCCTTGTCACTGTGGTTGCATATTCAACATCATTTGCTGACCAGTAATAAAGACAAGATTTCCTTAGTGTTCAAATTGCTTGGATGGCTACTATGGAAATCAACATTCACTTAACAAATGATAGAGATGGCTAGTGTAGGGGAAGGTAGAAGAATAAGTTCACCATGTGAACAATTTGATCTTTTTCCATTGTTGATTTCATGAATAAGCTTGGGCTGCATGCAAGTTACAGGGGAATAGTTCCATAGGCTTGATGACTCCATGCCCAATGCTACTATAGTTTTGCAGAGGGATCAGTGCTAAAGGCTTGATGACTCCATGCCCAATGCTAAAGGCTACTGGAAATACTAGGTTCTTGGAAACCTCTCAGGGAGGTCTCCATCCCAGTTGGAGCCAGATGTTATCTCCCAAAATAAAACCGTCCTTTTAGTCGAGTTTTATGGTGGATAGCATGGCTATCGATAGTTGCCTCAATTCATTTTTGAGTCTTTTTAGCTGCAAAACTTAGGTTTTGGTTTTTGTCTTAGAAAACAATATGATCCATAAAGTCTTCTTTTCAAAATTTGCATAATTCACATTCAACAGCTAACGTGTGTCCAAAAGTTGAGTGTTAGCTGTGGAAGAAAATTTCAGTAGCTAAGGAGCGCTTCTCATAAGTTTGTGCGCTGTTGAAAGTGCTGAATTTCAAAATGTCCAACAATCAGTTTCACGGGTCGTGCGTTGTTGAAAGTGCATGTTTTCCGCAGCTATGGAGCAGTTCTTAAAAGGTCATGCGCTGAGGAAAGTGAATACTTTCCGCAACTAACAGGGGTTCTCCACAGGACCATGCGCTGGTGAAAGTAAAGACTTCCAACAGCTAAGGATAAGTTCTCACATGGTGGCGCGCTAAGGAAAGTGAAGACTTTCCATAGCTATGGAACGGTTTTTACAAAGTTGTGCGCTGTTGAAAGTGAAAACTTTCCGCAGCTACAGAGAAGTTCATAGAAGGTGGCGCGCTGAGGAAAGTGAAAGCTTTCAACAGCTAAGGAGAAATTCGTGCGAGATCATGCACTGGTGAAAGTGGTAAGTTTCTATAGCTAAGGGGAGTTTTCCATGGGCCATTGGTTGGAGAAAGCAGGAATCACGTGCGCTTATCCATGTTTCAAAATCAAATCAACATGTGATAAAAAAGACGCGCTGGTGGAAGTGGGTAATCATTTCATCTCGAGTTTCACATCCGAGTCGGATTACATCTTGGATCCAGCTCAGAAACTCACGCTCTAAAATCATAGCATCAGGGACAGGAAGTTCAAATTTAGTGGCTCAGGTACAGAGGTTGTACTCCCAGGCTGGCAACATCAAATCAAATCTCTGGTTCCATATCAGACATTGTTCACAAAGGACCGTTTACAATTTTGAATTGCAAATGGAAAGAATGATTCTTAAACTTGCAGGGTACTTTTAAATCCCTTCCCGATCTCCAAATGAAGATCCAAAAACACCATTGGAAAGCTTAGATTCTCTATATGTCAATACACTATTCATACATGAAAAAAAGATTTTCTATGACCGAGAAATTTGATTTTGAAAATCTGCCCGCTTTCAACAGCTAATTCACCAAAAATTTTGCTAGTTAGCTGTGGAAAGTGACGACTTTCCGCAGCTAAGGAGCATTTTTCATGGGCTATGCACTGTGGAAAGCCTGTCATGGCCAGAATGTTATGATTTTTTCCCAGAACATAAATTTTCGAATCAGAATGAGATGAAACCTCTTGCAATAGACAGGTGGTGGATTATCAAGACAAAGCCAACAGTTATTTTTGACAGATGGTTGAAAGAGGAGGTGTTTCAAAGGTTTTTGGACATCTTTAATTAACACAGAAAATATGGACACCTTGCCACATCAACAAATTCGACTTGGTCTCTATTCGAGAGTCATCATTTAGCCTTGGGGGGCTGATCTTCACTGCACCAACAATCAACAGAGAGAAATCTGGGTTTGACCTCATTTTGGGGAATCATCCCACCTCTTTTGCAACTGAATTTTGAGTTACTATTTTTAGTATATCTAATCCTTGTTTTTAGGATCCCAGAACTACTTTGTAAAGCTATAAAGCTTAGGATAGAAGACAAACAAAGGGGTTCGATTTTGGGTTCTACATGCTGCTACTGTAAGAAAGACTTATTCTTATTATATGAAAAATTTCAAGCTTCCTTCAGTTGTGTTGTCAGACTTCTCTTTTCTGTTCTCTGATATCTTATGAGTGAATGTTCTGTATTGATGCTCATTCACTCTGTATGTGACTATCATCTCATTTATTGATTTATTAAGTTGATAATAATAAGACATTTCCTTAGTTATTAAACCCATTGTGCTTGTTTTATATGAGTATAATCTGGTTTGATAGCTATTTTCTCTTCCATTTAATCAAACCTTGTCTGACTGCATTACTAGAAGGCCTTGTGAGATGTTATATTTCTAGACAGTCTTGAACACACAGTCTCGTCCCTAGATATTCATCTTGATCCAAAAAACCACATCATTATTAAGAAAATATTTCCCAAAAAGAGTTAGTTACCAGGCATCTCCGACTTACAGCCTAGGAGAGTTTCCTGGAGTGATAACACTGCTAAGAAATGTAGGAAGGTCATCTCTCAAATGGGGAATTTTTTCTTCTTCATGATTCTCTCTCAGAATAAGTGAAATATCGCAGCCACATCCAGGGTCTCTGCAGCTGACCTCTCCACATAGCAGAAGCAAGTAGATAAGGTCATGGAAGAATACTCAGATATATTCTCCTCACCTACAGGGGTACCTCTGCACTACCAGGTCAAGCACCCCATCGATCTGACCCCCAGCGCAATGCTACCCAATGGGCCAGTCTATCGTCACTCTTTGTTATAGAATGAGGAGATCAAGAGATAGATCCAAGAACTGCTCCACAAGGGGAACATACGCCCTAGCTCATCACCTTGTGGGAGCCCAATCATGCTGGTACAAAAGAAAGATGGAACCTGACGATTATGTATTGATTACTGGGCTCTGAATAAAATCATTGTTAGAAACCGGTACCCGATTCCCTGAATTGATGACCTCCTTGATCAACTCACGAGGGCCAAATACTTCAGTAAGATTGATCTGAAGTTTGGCTACCACCAGGTCCCAATAGAACAGAGAGATGTATGGAAGACCGCCTTCAAGTCAAAGGAAGGACTTTTTGAATGGTTGGTCATGCCCTTTGGTTTGACAAATGCTCCAACCACTTTCATGAGGATGATGGATGATATCCTACGACCATTCACCAATACTTTTGTAGTGGTGTATCTGGATGACATTCTAATTTACAAAAAGACTTGGGGTGAAACTTGTAGCATATTCAGCAGGTTCTGCACACCCTGCAGCAGTACAAGCTATACACCAACCTATAAAAATTCTCCTTCGGCATGGACATGGTCCATTACCTGGGCTACATCATTGATCAGCATGTCGTACATGTGGATCCATCCAAGATCCAAGTCATCCATGACTGGCCAACCCCAAAAACACTCACTGAGCTTCGAAGCTTCTTGGGACTTGCTAATTTCTACCGCAGGTTCGTGTTGGGTTTCTCCCATATTGCATGGGCCCTCAGCCAAATAAATAGGGGTGATGGTAAGGTGAAATTTGCGTGGGGCCGGTCCCAAAAACAAGTGTTCGATGATTTGAAGCAATGCTTGTGCTCAGCCCTAATACTTTCACTACCAGACCTACAAAATCCCTTTGAGATCGAGACAAATGCTTCAGACTATGCCGTGGGTGTCGTTCTCACTCAGCACGGCCACCCCATGGCCTATCATAGTGAGACACTGTTAGATACTCTCCGTAAGTACCCTACTTATGAAAAAGAAATGTACTCCATTATGCGAGCATGTCGCCAGTGGAGACATTACATTCTTGGGAAGGAGACATTCATCCACACTAATCATAAGCCACTGTAGTTCATGCAGACACAGGGAAAACTGCAAAATGATCGCCATCAAAAGTGGTCCACATACTTGTAGCAATTCCACCTCAAGATCAAGTATAAAATAGGAAGCACCAATCATGTCGCTGATTGCCTCAATAGACCACCAGTCACGGCACTCACCACAGTGCTAGACTCTTGCAGCCATGAGACATCTGGATGGCCCCAACTCTATGAGACAAACCCTGACTTCGCCACCACCTACCAAATGTTGGTTGCAAATGCAGTTGTCGATAATTTCCATCTTCAGGATGGGTTTTTGTGTCGTCTGGGCCATATATGTGTTCCATCAAGCGAGCGAGTGAAGCTGATCTGGGAAGCCCACTACAATCAAGTGGCAGGACACTTCGGTGTTGAAAAGACAGTGGTGATTCTATAGAAACATTTCTACTGGCCGAAACATCGACAAGAGGTCGACAAGTATATCAGGTCATGCACTGCCTGCGCTATTGCCAAACTGACCACTAAGAAATAGGGTTTATACACCCCTCTTCCTACTCCTAACAGGCCATGGGAATCCATCTCAATGGACTACATGTTGAGCCTCCCATTCACCAAGCAGGGAAATTACTGTGTTTTTGTGGTTGTTGATTGCTTTTCTAAGATGACGATTATGGTTTCCTGTAAGAAGAGCATCACAGCAGAGGCCACTGCCAAGCTCTTATTTGAATGAGTCTGGGTACATTTTGGAATCCCACAAACCATTGTCTTAGATTGGGATAGTCGATTTCTCAGCACATTATGGTCAAGCCTTTGGTCACTGCTGGACACCAAGCTCACCAATTCCACGACCTTCCACAACCAGACAGATGGCCAAACCGAGGTTGTAAATCGAATGATTGTGCATATCCTTCGCATGTATAATTCAAAGAACCCTCGCACATGGGATGAGAGCCTTCCTTATGTCCATCATAGCTACAATCAAGCCTTTCATAGCTCAACCGGCCACAACCCCTTTCAAGTGGGGTTGGGATTCCAACCATTAGGTCCCATAGATGTTGCACTTCCCCTTGCGGTCACCTCGACTGACTCATATCCTGCTCCAACTGAAGCTGACAAAGCCACCCAGTTCATTGAGTGGATCCAGCACATCTGCCAACAGGTTCAAGATACCCTACATAAGTCCAATGACAAGTACAAATAATGCCATGATCAACATTGGGTGCCGCATAAGTTTCAAGTGGGCGACAAATTTTGGCTACACTTGCAGAAAGAATGCCTTACAGGACCCCATCGGAAACTTCGCCCACTCCGTTATGGACCATACACTATCACCAAGGCCATGGGGGATAATTCTTTTGAGATCAACATTCCTCCTTTCCTTGGCCTGCCCCCAATGTTCAATGTGGATCTCCTTCGCCCTTATTTCCCACCATTATTGGACACCTTAGAAGTAGCAGAACAACTGACACCAACAAAGCTCAACCCCGATTGCATACAACAGGCATCCAATGATCAGATTGTGGATAGACAAATCAAGGGCACTCGACAACAAAGGATCCAGCTTTATCGAGTCGTCAATGCAGTGCAGCTCCTGCACCAAGGAAAGTGGCTAACCCGGGGCCAAATTCAGCAGAAATTCCCTCATCTAATGGGGTACCTCAAAGAAATGGATACCATTGCTTCCTAAGGAGGTAGGATTTATCTAGATGGATATCGGTGGACACCCACCTTTTCCAATTGGCTCAAAACAGTTTTTTGACATTTTTGGCAATTTACTATTTTTAGTAGTTTTTACTTCCGGGTCCATTTTGAGGGCCTAAATGAAGGTTTTTCAGTATCAAGCTCCTCAATGATATCCAAATGCATGATTGAGACCCCAAAATGAATCTCCTCGATGATACCTTTCCAACAGGCTATCGCACGCCTAAAATGGAGATCGTATGAAAAAGTTACGACCCCGGGAAGTTGATGTACTAACTTACCCAAACGGGGCCCACATGACTTTTGGCATTTCATCTCCCAGGGTTAGGTTTTTTGATGTCTAGGGTTTTTGGCATTCTTTCTTATTGTAAAAATGCCTTCAGAGTCTCATTGTAATCTTCTTCTTGTGAATGCGTGCTGCCATCACTTCTCTTCTCAGAGATAAGCCGCCACCATTCCAGCAAGCTTGTTTCCGCTGCATTTTACAGTTTCAACTTATTTCGTTATTGAATAGAAAACCAGTTTTACTGTATCTCTGTTGTTTTGTGTTAAGAACCTGTTAATAATCTGTATTCTTTTCTTTCTACTCTTAAAATCTAGATCACTTGTGATGTTGACTCATAGATTCTGTTGTAAGTGTTTCTATAGTGTTGATAATGAAATGAGCTCCCTGATCACTGGTTAGGCTCCTGGGACATCTGAACCGAGTAATGATTTTCTCAATAATGAACGTGGCAGAAATATTGTTGTGGGTGGGAATCCCTCCTACGGACTTAGCATTTAAGGGCTCTAATCATGCATGCAAAAAATGACCATTTCAAAGGCCTCAACTCTTTCCTATTCTCCTAACACAAAACCCCACATTCATGCAATACAAAGGTGTAAATGAGATTCAATAACTCTACCTTAAGTCCTTCATTTGATGTCGATCCCTTTTCTTTCACTCGCTCTTTTATTGCAAGCCTCCTCCCAAAGTTGACTTGCATTCACACATGAACAAACAAAAAGCTACGAGCATTCATTTCATATACTAATTGTTGGGTTAGTTATGAAAATATCATAAAATAAATATTCAACTTGAACACATGATATGGAGGGATGAGAAAAGTATTCCTTTTTGTATTAATCTTCACAAGAGTAAACTTTACAATATGTGGAGGGAACTGCTCCTCAAACCTAGTCCTGGGCTCCTCTTCACAATGCACCAACTACTCAACCTCACAATGCAATTGCAGGAAATTAGAGCAAAGGAGGGATAAATTTGAGCAGAGTTTATATACTCTTCTTCCTTCTTTCAAATGGGACCCTTACCCCTTCTTTTACAGGCTAGAAGGAGCTAGGTATTTGGTCGAGTGACTGGCCATGCATGGTCGAAAGGTTTAGTTAGCTTACCCAAATCCATGTGTTTCGTCAGAAACTTTCCATTTTTTGTGCTTTTGTGGGTACACGTGAGCTATAGTGGGTCAGCTAGAGTGTACACGTGGGTTTTAGTGGGTCAACAAGAGTATACACATGGGTTGTAGTGGAGCAGGGTGTGTGTACCTTTAAAAGGGTGTTTTTTAAGAAGAGTTGGGCAGTACTAGCTTGACAAAGAAGGAATATGAGATGGCCTGATGCTAGGTAAGCATGTATGGTGTAAATTAGGGTTATAAAAGATGCCCCCTAATGTGTGAGGTCATAAGAGAATCTGATGGCCAAAATACATTATCAATCTTTATCAACGTACCAAACCAGTGAGCCCAAGGACTAGAATTCGAGAGGTGCCATCTGTAAAATAACAATTGTCTCATCGAGGCAAGCATACCCATGCTCGGGATGAAATAAAATCATGGCTACCAATCAAATACACTGTAGATCCATGTCATATAACAATATAAAGTGTAGTTGTGAGAAATAAAAAGCGAATATATATCTCAAAATAAAAAAGATATACATGTATAGTATCCATCTTCTAGAAGTTGATAAGACTTGATGGCTGGAAATGAGGTCTTCAGAGCTCAAGAAACAACTTAAAATTATTAAAAACTTGGGTAGGAGTGTAATACAAATGTATAACTTCACTACCTAGAGGTATTCAACGACTCGTCGGTCATGGACTAGAGAATCTTGATGATCAGACTGAAGGCTTCATTGATTTTGAACAAAGACTTGATTGGACTTTGAGGATGGATGGGCATGAGGGCAAGAGACAAACTTTAGAGGGGCTGACTCAGGATTAGAAAAACTTCCCTTGGATAATAGCATGATAAATATGAGACTCAGGAAGCATGGCATTAACATAAGTTTACAAGGAAGGAGGCAACACAAACTCTCCACATGTTTGGAAGAATAACCAAATGGAGGAGGACATAGCTCAATGTAGCAGGAACAACTTCCTAAGGTCATATTAAATCCCAAGGTTTGACGAACAAACTGAAAGATGTGCTTTATCCAAGGGTGTCTCATTGTGTTGCCAATACAAAGAAACTACTTTTCCCTTTCTCTTTTTGAGGTATATTTGATTTTTTTGTCTTTTTCAATAATTTTGGAAAAAGAATAAAAGAATACTACGTTACAAAGGAGGAATAGAGTGTCACAAGCATACTAGTTCCAAGCATATGAAACAAAGGGATTCTCAAGGAAAAGGGACATATGCAAGAAAAGGACACTCAGGAAAAATCCTCCAGGGGCCAAAGGTGTCAAGACGTAGAGGCAAAGTGCTACAGGGTTTGTGTATAAGGCATGTTTCATATGGTTCAGTTGGGAGCACCATGGAGCTGGCATTAGGCCAAAGAGGCAGGTATGAAAATGTGATTAATAAGACACACAATGGTAACATACTTTGATGTAAGTTTAATGAGCCCAAAGAAAGTAAGCTCGATGGTTTTTCATATTTAGAGAGTCTGAAAAAACATAAGGAGACTCCACTGGGGTACCTTTTTTGAAGGTATTCTAGTCGGTTTGAAAAAGGGGTAAACTAGCACTGACAAGACATCTATTCAAAACCATTTTAACGAGTGTGATAAAGACAAGATAAATCGACCAGTTTTTCATTTTTAAGGAGTTTGAAAAATGCTTAACTATGGACTCTGTCAGGAATGTTCTTCTGGACCATTTTAACAAGTGTGAAAGAATAAGGTCACTCAATGATATTTTCAATTTTAGGTAGTCTGAAAAGAGCTTAACTATGGACTCTATGGGGGTTCCTTATTCATAAATTTAGTCCCTTAGGCCTGAAAAAGGGTTAAAATTATACCTGAGAGTACTCTTCTAGAGAACTAAAGTTCCTAGAGTATACCTTTGTTCGTATAGTTGACCATCCAGATCGAAAAAGGGGTAAACTACTGTCGGATAGACGTGCCTTCAAATTTGATTTTAATAAATGTGAAAGACAACAAGATCTCTCGACAATATTTTCACATTTAGAGGGTCTGAAAAGAACTTAAAAGAAGATCCATAGGGGGCTATGACTCATATATGAAACTAGTTCAGGTAGAGCCTACTAATAGGCTCATACCAAGAGTCTCTTTGATAGTCAACTTGAGAAGTCTCCCATAAGGGAAGAAAACACAAACCATGGTGTAAGTCCTCCCACAGTATAGAATCTATAGTCATGACTTCAAGGATAGCCTCATCTGAAGGCAATTCAAAATCTGATAAATCATGCAAGCAAGGGTAGATAGTCCCAAAGGGTGAAGTAAACTAACCATATTCCATATGATGATGGAGGTTTTGGCTAGGATTGGCAGATTCTATCAGTGAAGAATCACAATTACAATGGCTTGAGGATCTACAAACAACGAGATCAAACTCAGAAGGATACTCAAGCCCACTTGGATCAAGAGGGGGAGGAAAGGGCTCCCATGCCCCCATTGGATAAACCAATGGATCAATTGTTGAGACCAAGTCTCGAGAGGGAAAACATGATTGCACGGGTTCTTGCTCAGAAACAATTGAACACCGAGAATAAGATGCCACATAATTAACCCGTGGTGGGGTGGAGTCTACACGAACACTAGGAACATATAAAGGGGAAACCTAAACTAATGTTGAATTAGGATGGTGATTATCAGATGCCAGCTGGTCAATAATGACAATGCTTCCATTGTGAGGGAAATACATCACCCGGAAGAGCATAGATACCACAACGTTCATAGAATATACATAATCACACCCGAGAAGCATATTGAAATCTAATGGGCCTTATACCACTATAACATCAACAAGGACAATCTTCCCACCTAACGAAATAGGCAACTAAGGAAGAACCCCCAAATATTCACTAGGACGTCTGTCAAAAGCCAACAGTTCATGCAAAGAAGACAAAATCTCGGGAGATCCCAAGACTTTCCAAACCGAGGAGGATAAAATACTTGTAGAAGCTCCTTCATCCACAATACATCGATAAATGTTTGTTGAATTAACTTCAACCCTTATTTTAAAGGGTGCGGAGGAAGGAAGATGAGGCTCAACAAGGTCATTCCAATCAAAGGAAACCATCCGAGGGCTTGGAGGGGGTGTTCTCAGAGAGAGAAGAATGCCCCCTTGTTCTGAAAATACTGAACCAAAAATGCTAAAAACATAGTCGGTAGACACATCACTCCTCAAAAGAAGAGTGGGATCATCCGATGACTACATCAGCATGACCACTTTCGCAACTAATGGCTAAATAGGTCGCAAGACAACATGATCTAAAGGAACCTCACCCCCCAAATTAGGAGTGGGATTAGTCGATGACTGCATCGTCATGACCACTTTCACAAACCATGGCTGAATAAGCTGCGAGACTACATGGTCTAAAGGCACCTCACCCCCAATAAGAGGAGTGGGATCAGCCAATGATTGCATCGGCATGACCACTTTCACAACTGATAGCTGAATAGGCTGAGAGACTACAAGGTATAAAGGCACCTCACCCCCCAAAATATGGGTGGGATCATCCGATGACTGCATCGACATGACCACTTTCTCAACCAATGGTTGAATAGGCTGAGAGACTACAAGGTCTAAAGTCACCTCACTCCCCAAAAGAGGAGTGGGATCAGCTGATGAGTACCTCAGAATGACCACTTTCGCAACCAATGTATGAATAGGTTGTGAAACTACATGGTCTAAAGGCACCTCACCCCCGAAAAGAGGAGTGGGATCATCCAATGATTGCATCGGTGTGACCACTTTCTCAACCAATGGTTAAATAGACTATAAGGAAACCTCATAAGACTTAGAATCAAAAGATCTTATAGATAGGGACCACAATCTTTGTACCTCTGGAATGCTAGGGAATAGATGAGTAAGTTGATATCTCTTTCAAATATTACAAGGGAACTTAGGTTTACATCCTATCCATCTAGGTTTCTCAACAGAATCAATGCCCCCAGCATGACTAGCAGTGATTGGACTTTTTCCCCTAGCATGACTTGCAGAGGGTGGGTGCGTTCCCCCAACATAACTTGTTGAGGCTGGGTGCTGGTCTTCAACATGAATTACAGAGGTTGTCAAACTATCTCCAACATGACTCTCAGAGGTTGGTGATTTCTTCTTCCTATTATTCCTCTTTCTATTTCGTTTAGACTTTCGGTTACTAGTAATTGTACTTTCACCAAAGGCGAGAGAAGGAAGAGGTGAATACTTTGTTGATGAAGAAACATCAATAGGGTGCCCATGAATTAAGGTGCTTAATTGATAAGCATCAAGAGCATTCGGGACATTTGGAATGGTACCCAACCAAACCGGTAGTCCCGCATTCAACCCAAGAATGTACAAAGTGGCCATCAAAGGGACACCAATGTTTCTGAAGAAGAGAAAAGCACAAGAATCCCCTTGAGAAGGGGTTCCTTGGTTGGTATCATCAAGAACTTTAGCAATGAATACCTTATGCACAGATTCTCCCCTTGCGGTATCGTTCAAGTCCGTAAAAGTCTCACACACTGACTCTGGAAAACCAGTGGTATCAAAACAATACCTATAATGAGGCGGCTCCACATTTCTAAGAGGAGGACCAAAAATTCCTCACGATCGATGGAGTGGGCAGTCTACCACCCTAGTTCAGAGACCCAAAGCAATGAATGACTAACTCACTATGGAAAACTAGGGAGCACAGAGCACACACTAGAAAAACTCCTAAAGGAAAATCAAGAAAACGGCTAACTAGTTGGAAGAACAGATACACCAACCAACATTAGAGAAACTTATCGGTGCAAGTGCAACTCGAATATGGAAGCACCCTCCGGGTATACTCTACAAATAATTGCCCGATGTCTGCCCTACGTACTGCGGTATACCCCCATAGTCACTTGTGTAAGTCCCTATAACAAAGGCAACTAAGTTGCCAGCTCGTGAACAATCACCAGGCAGGTACAATCGACAGTCGGGTAGACCACAGTGAGAAGGTTATCAAGACCGAAACCTGTCAAGGGTATCGAAATCAAGTGGTACGAAAAACAACTGAGTACCTTGAACGGATTCAAGACCCACAAAGCTCTATGGAAAATGCAATCGACGGAATCCCAAGACAAGCCCTCTATATGTGTTCTCCACTATGACTGCTCTGACTTTGGAGGGGTTATCTCCACTACCTTTCCACACACAACCTCATGTTTAGCCGCTATGTTAGAGGGGGGTCCAAAATAAATTCCACGATACTGGACTTTAACACTCCCTAACTCAGACTCCAATGTTTGATTCAATGGCCTTGAAGAGTTTCCTCTCCAACCTAATTCAAAGCCCTAACCCTAAGCTAGTTGGTTGACCCTACAAACATGAAAAGTCTAATTAATTTTAGATTAGCATTCTTTTTAAGACTTGATTTACTCAAAAGGGGTATGGTAGTGCAATTGATGTTGCTAATATTCTTGCAAAAAATGATGAAACTTATATGAACACTGGCAAAGAATGATTATATTTCTTATTTTTTTCTTTTTGAAATGCTTTTAAAATTAGAAGAAAATGTAACACTATGCTAATTTATTTTTCTTTTTCAAATAACAATGCAAAAAAAATGGCAACAAAGAAAGAGATCTAACAAACTAATTTAATTTTTTTATATTTTCTTCCAATCAAAGCAGAAATAACAAAAGATTCTAAAAGAAACTCATGAATGCATAATTCTAAAATTTCAAGCTAAAAATAAGTTAAAAAAGCTAGGAAACACAAAAAATATTTTAAATGAAAAAGAAAGCTATGCTAGAATACAACATAGACTAAAACTACTTATGACAGAGACCAGAAAGAAACAAGAAAAAACTAGGAAGAAAAAACTTGACAGGGAAGAGGATGACTGCCTCCTCAAAATTTTCTAGACAGACACGCAACTGTCACTTCAATAGCTAGCGTATGCATGTGGATTGCCCAAAGACAGGATGCATATGCATGCGTTCAGGCCCACTATAGGCTATGTGTGCCTCTATTTTTTCTCAAAAAAGGAGGACAAACAACTAAGCTTAGGCAGGGAGTACTGGTATTGAAAACTAGAATCCCTTAAAGGTGCAAAAACTTACTTTGACAAAGAAGAGACAAAAAAAATTTATAAAAGAAAAAGCTAATCTTGAGGTTTTTACCTGAATATGGACTGTTCAAACAAAGACCTGGAAGGACCCAAAAGATTCCTAAGAAGGATCACTTCTGCAGGAGAGAGGATGACTGCCTCTTCCTAAGAATGATTTCTTGGGTTCTCAGACATGCAGCTAGCACTTCATCAGCAGGAGTACATATGTGGGCTGACTAAAGGTAGGGTGCATGCATATGTGGGTTGTCCCACTACAGGGTGTGTATTCCTTTTAAGACTCTCAAAAATAGAAAAGAAATAGTCTGGTAATTAGAGCAGGGAAGACTGGTATTGAGAACCAGAACCCCTGAACACTCAAAGTTCTTGCAAAAACTCAAAAAAGGTAGTAAAACCAATTTCAAAATACCCAATAAAAAATCCCCAAATAACCCTAGAGAGTTCCTAGTATGGTCTCCAATTCTGTTTTGGGTGGGAATCCCTCCTACGGACTTAGCATTTAAAGGATCTAATCATCCATGCAGGAAATGACCATTTCAAAGTCCTCAACTCTTTCCTATTCTCCTAATACAAAACCCCACATTCATGCAATACAAAGGTGTAAATGAGATTTGATAACTCTACCTTAAGTCCTTCATTTGATGTTGATCCCTTATCTTTCACTCGCTCTTTAATTGCAAGCCTCCTCGCAAAGCTGACCTACATTCACACATGAAAAAACAAAAAGATGCGAGCATGCATTTCATATACTCATTGCCGGGTTAGTTGTGACATTATGATAAAATAAATATTCAACTTGAACACATGATATGGCGAGACGAGAAAAGCATTCCTTTTTGTATTAATGTTCACAGGAGTAAACTTTACAATATGTGGTTGACACTGCTCCTCAAACCTAGTCTTGGGCTCCTCTTCACAATGCACCAACTACTCAACCTCACAATGCAATTGTGGGAAATTGGAGCAAAGGAGGGATAAATTTGGGCAGAGTTTCTATATTCTTCTTCCTTCTTTCAAATGGGAACCCTAGCCCTTCTTTTATAGGCTAGAAGGAGGTAGGTATTTGGTTGAGTGACTGGTCATGCATGGTCGAAAGGTTTAGTTAGCTTACCCAAAACTATGTGTTTCATCGACAACTTTCCATTTTTTGTGCTTTTGTAGGTACACACGGGTTGTAGTGGGTTAGCTAGAGTGTACATGTGGGCTATAGTGGGTCAGCAAGAGTGTACATGTGGGCTGTAGTGGAATAGGGCATGTGTACCTTTAAAAAGGGTGTTTTTTAAGAAGAGTTGTTCAGTACTAGCTTGGCAAAGAAGGAATATGAGATGGCCTAATGCCAAGTAAGCATGTATGGTGCAAATTAGGGTTATAACAAATATTTGTTGAACAGTTTTGTATAGCTACTGCTTTTGCCCAACAGGTAAGGTAGTCAGTCATGGTAATGATCTACCTAGCCTTTGAATGTTTGGATGTGGGGTTGATTGGTCCAATGAAGTCAACTTCCCATTTATCAAATGCTTGTAGATCTCTAACTGGTTGTAGTGGTAGTTCATCTTGACGTGACGGCTTGCCCACGTGTTGACAAACATCACACGATCTAACATGTAATTTGGCATCCTTGAAGAGTGTTTCCCACCAAAGTTCTTCCTGTAGAACTTTCTATGTTGTGTCCTTTCCTCCTACGTGGCATCTTGCAACTCCACTATGGCATTCCCAGAGTATATCCTGCCTTTCATGATCCACAACACACTGTCTGAGGATGTTGTCTAGTCCTAGTTTATACAATTGTCTGACGATGAGATGGTAATCTAATGCTCTAGCAACCATATGGCATTTATGGGTTATGGAATAGGTTTCACGACAGACACCTGTACTGAGAAATACTGTTATGTCCTTCAAGTATTCCGGTATGGCCTCAATCCTGAACAAATATGCATCTGGGAGCTGATCATATACTACTCCTCCACTTTCCCCTGACTCTAACCTGGATAAGTGATCAGGTCCTATGTTGCATCTTCCCGGCTTGATGATAACTTCAAAGGAAAATTCTTGAAATAACAACAACCATATACAAATTCTCCCTTCGAACACAGGTTTGTTAACTAGATATTTTAATGCAGAATGATCAGTAAATAATTTGAAATGAGACCCTAACAAATAATGTCTAAATTTCTGCAAAGGATAAATCATAGAGAAACCCTCCCTTTCTTTTTTTGTGTAGTTGCATTCTTCTTGCGATAACTTCCGACTCACAAAATAGATAGGGTGATCCATAGCTCCATATCCAGGTTGAGTTAAGATGGCTCCTAAGGCAATTCCTAAAGCATCTACATGGATGTGAAATTCATTCTCCTAGTTTGGGAATATCAGAATCGGTGTTGTGATGAGTTTCTCCTTAAGTGTCTCAAATGTTTTATCACATTCTAGAGTCCATTGGAACGTTTCATCCTTTTTCAGTAGATTTTCCAAAGGTGCGGTAATGTTGGCATATCTTTGAATGAACCTATGATAGTAACATGTGTTTCCCAGTGTAGAGTAAAACTACTTATCACTCATAGATGGTGGCATATTCACAATGACTGCAAATTTAGTTGGTTCTAATAATACTCCTTCTTAGCAGACTATATGGCCCAACAAATTCCCATGTGGTACACAAAAGATACACTTTCTGAGATTCAATGAGATCTGTAACTCTCTGCATCTATCAAACATTATCCTTAGCAATGCTACATGTTCCTTGAGCAGGCTATATATTGTCCAATCATCCACATATACTTCTATAAATTTGTGAATGAACTCTCTAAAATTTGTTATCACAATCCTGGAAAAAACTACAGGGGAATTCTTTAAGAAAAATGGCATCACGTTGTATGCAAAAGATCCCCATTTTGTTATGAAAGTGGTCTTTCTTTTTTCCTCTTCAGCGATACTGACTTGATGGTATCCTGAAAATCCATTTGTGAATGAGCATGTATCCTTTCCCACAACCTGTGCTAGCACCTCGTATGTAAAGGGTGTTGGGAAAGGTTCATGTACATAGGAAGAGTTGAGACTTTTGTACTATACACAAACTCTAATGTCCTCTGTTCCTTTCTTGATTTGAATAACTATCAGGCTAACCCTCTCTTCTTATTTTACTGCAAAAATGAGACCTGCTTCCAACATATTTTATATATTCTTCTTAACCTTCTCTTTTAATCTTGGGTTAAGATGGTATGGTCTATCTCTGACAGGCTTGGATCCTGGTTTTAACTCAATCTTCATTTCTCCCATGACTCCTTTGATTCCCTTTAACTCGGAAAAATTCTTTGGGAACAAATCCTCATATTCCTACAACAAACTCTGTATTTCCTAACTGTTTTTCTCATCCCAATAGTCTCCCACCATGGCTATCTTGGGTTTCTCTTTGATCCCTATGTTGATTTTGCAAAATTTTAATGGGTGATTGTAGGAAATATCGGTCTGTCTGGGTATGGTGTTTTGAATTTATCTGCTCCCCTCCATCTCTTTGAATGTTAGGTTTCTCAGTTCTTCTAAGTCATATAGGATTTTTGAATATTTTCTAATCTGATAGCATTCTATAGGCTTCTCAGTTGAGGGAAAGTGGAGATTTTTCTGAAGTTCTTGGCTATGTTTGGAACATACCACTAAGTTTGATTTTTTATGACCATTATCTGTAAAAATAAATTCTTTAATCTTTTGCAGGGCTACTTCAAGCTCAAGGTACTTACTTGTGAATGAGAATTCCTTGAAAAAATGATCTTCCAGTCTTTGCCAGTGGCAGGTTTGTCTTATGGTTTCCTCATGTATAAACCAATCTTTTGGGATTGGACCTAGAGAGTGGGGAAATAACTTAACCCAGAAGTGAGAGGGTATGCCCGTAGCTTGCCACTGTGTCGTGCACTATTCAATGTGTATTCTAGGATCTGATTCTCCTCTAAACATTTGTGCAACTTGGAGATATGTCTAGATCTCTGATTATGTCTGCTCCTTATTTTGGAACCTATACTTGATAGCTTGCTTCACCTCATTCCAGGTTCTGAGTACAACTTTATGATTACCCCACCATCTGGAGGGGTTGTTCTGAAAGGCTACATCTAGTACCAAGATTCTTTTCTATTCTCTTACATTTTCCGCCATATTGTGCAAAACACTATTGAGATTTGAGGTTCCATCGTATACTGAGTTTTCTCTAACTTCGGTCCCAACCCATATGGTCACTTTGACAGTTGTGCATATTCTTGAGAATATTTTGTACAACCCTTATTGCCAACTGTCGAAATCCAATTCTGAATCTTCATCTATTGAATGTGTACTTCTCCAACTTACTGGCCCATCGATGGTGGGGTTTATATAATCATTTGTTGTCCCAACTGTTACAG
This sequence comes from Picea glauca, assembly GCA_000966675.3. NCBI lineage: Eukaryota > Viridiplantae > Streptophyta > Pinopsida > Pinales > Pinaceae > Picea > Picea glauca. The sequence goes on along the minus strand of JZKD02S1757777.1, from coordinate 1,108,540 downwards.
TGTACAACTGGTCCAAGTCCTCTCCCTCTATATCATTTTATGTTGGTTCTGTATACCTGAGTCCTACATATGTATCCAAAGGTTGAACTACCTTGATTCATTTAGCCTCAAAGGTCATGGTGTCTTTCTTTGAGTCACTTACTACATAATTATCATAGGCCCACTCAATGCGAAATAATGCAGGGTAGGGGTCCTTATCTCCCATGATCTCAGTGAATTCAAAGTCAGGCACTATTTTTACTCCTGCTACATCTATTTTCATGTTCTCTAGTCTTTCTATGGGGAAGATACATTATTGGTTTTCCATTCTTAACTAAAATGGGGAATATGTTAGCCTAGGTTTTCCTAAGGCTTCCCAAGTCTTCTTCAACAGAATGTTCATGTCGGATCCTAGATCCAACATGACGTCCTTGATCTCATATTCATCTAACTGGGCTATTAATATTAATTCCTTGATGGTTCATAATTTTCTTCGCTGCACTCTCTAAGTACTTTTCTCAGGAAGATTGGCCCTTATCCTTACTTCTAGGGGTTGTTCGTTCCGTAAAACTAGTTATAGTGAATTCTGTAACTTTTATGTTAGTTGATCATTCCCCAAAATGTTAGAGAATAATTGAAACCTAGGGTCAACTACATTTTGAGGTTTCTTAGGTTGTCTTGGTATGACTACAGGGTTTCTGGGTGTAGGGGGTGAAGCAGGGACTTGTGCCATCTTAGGGTAAACAGTCAGATGGGGGGGATTCTTTCACATTTCGGGACTAGAAACATTCTGAAATACTTCTATGGCATATTTAAAGAAAAATGTTTATTTTAGAGGGTCATACTTGTCTTCCTTAGGTGATGCTTTCTGGATCTGAGGTAAATTATCAACATAATATCCTGTCTTCGCTCCTCCTTGAGCAACGATATTAAGGTTGGGAAATTGTCGCTTAATAACCCTCTTGATTTCTAAAATGATGAGGTTACTTCCTCACTGTCGTACTCTATCTTCTTGATGTAGGATCATCTCTCACAGCAAGCGAGCCAACGCGGAATGCAATGGACAACTGGACAAGCGCCAACACAAATTTTTGAATTTTCCCTTGAAGTTGATGCACCAGATATAAATGAGATCATTTAATGAAGGTGCCTTGGTATAATGTAATCAGACCTTGAGCGCCCCGCTCTTGTATGAAGTAGATAGAGGTATTCATGCTGAGATGAAATAGGTAGATAGGATTTAAATATTAGATTAGACTATTTTAGAAAGAAGGAGGGAAACGGGATATAGACACCCTCATTGTGCATTGTAATATTATTCAGGAATAGTTAGAAGTAGGGGGAGCATAGAGGAGAAGTAGAGAGCTGTAGAAGAACACCCATGTACAGATCTTGAATTAATAGAAGAAATTGATTCAGATTCATGGTTTTGCGTTATTCTCTGTGTATGTATGTTTGAATGCTATGCTCATAAATATTTGTTTCCTGTTATACATATGCTTTGATATGATCTCATGTGTTGAGATTGAAGTTTGAAGGGTAGAGAGAATTAGTTGCAATCATTTATCTATTTGAGCCAGAGTTCCTGCAAGGAGTACAGTTGAAATTGTCTGCAAGGAGTGCGTTGACAGAGGGTTTAGATAGATTAACTTTTGTTCCAAATACCCAGAAGTGCAGTTGGGCACAGGAGCATGCAAGGAGTGTGCAGGCCAAGCGAAGACTCAGAATTGTGAATCTGAGTGAAGAACTTGAGGGCTGTTGCTGCAGGTGGGTGCAGAGTCGAGGAGTTCTCAGATACTTTGAAAATATCTTAAGATTGCCACAAGGAGTGCGTGGAAGGACCCTCTTCGAGGTTGAAGTTTGTGAGGAAGCTCAGGAGAGATAAATCTTTTAATCTCGCCGAAGGGAGGTACTGGAAGTTTGTGCCATGGAGTGTTTAAAATAGGCGTTGCACAGTTGCACCACAGGCGGACAAGTTCCACGGGGAAATACTTGGTCATTCTCAAGGAATCACCAAAGGGAGGAAATCGACGGTCAGAAATTTGTGGAGAGGATTAGCGAAATCCCGCTTGTCGTCAGATCTGCCAGAGAAGCAAGGAGGTTACGACTGTGTTCGGATTTTAATCTCAGGAGACTGTGGCCATAGGATCCTCACAGAAATACCCGTTAGTCGTTAGATTGATTCAGATTTGCACGGAGTTTAAGCATCGAGACTAGGAGGAGGAAAGTTCCGACGAGAGGCATGGCCATCAAAATTTCGACGTTTGCAAAATTGGGAGTCACGAGGATGAGTGATCAGGGGTTTTCATAGTGAAAATCCCATAATTAATCTGAACCATCCATCTCGAGGAGACATGTGGAAATCATCGAGATCCCATCATCAATTCGACGATCGGGGTTCTAAGTTGACAAATAAATTGTGTCATCGGGGTGTTGAAAGTATCAAAATCCTGAATTTAAATCAGGGCCATCCATCTTGAGAGGGAATGTGGTGAAGATCTAAGATCTCGAAAAAGTCCCGAAAGGGAAGACTCCATTGGAGTTTCAAGATTCGGCAAATCGGGAGTTCTGTGGACAAAAGATCGGGAAAATCCATAGTGAAAACCCCAGCATAATCTGAGCCGTCCATTTGGGGAGACAGGTGTCAGAGGTCCGTAGAGAGTCAGAATATTAGGCATCAGGAAATTGGACTTCCTGAGTTCGAAAGAGTTGGGACATCACAAGTCTCGAAATACCAGAGAAATCGAGACCGTCCATCAGAGGAGGACGCGTGGTAGAAATCAGCGCCATCGGGGAAAGTCCCGACAGGAAGTCATTGATCGGTGTTTGGGTCATCAGGATATCGGGGATCCTGGTGACAAGGTGTTTATACATTTTGAAATTGCGAACCGCGAAACCTCGAAAAGGAGGAAGGTGACACCATGCGGCCAGCTGTCAGCACGTCAGAAAGGAGCGAAGCGCCATTTTGGGAGCCAGCTGTTAGTATAGCGACGAGTCAGGATTCGGAAAATCGAGAATCCTGTGGGCAAGTGTTTTTCAGCATTTGAAACCCTATAGCCCCAACGAGGGATAAGACATTGGTCATGGGATAACGACCATATGGGCCAAAGCCTATAGCCAGGAGGGCTAACGCATAAAGAGCACGTCGGGATTCGAGGGATTGTGAATCCTAAAGATGTTTTCATTTCAACATCAGAAAGTCTGAAACCCCAATGGGGGTATGACTGTGGTCATATAGAGGAGGTCACGGGGACCAAGATTCTAGCCTGGAGGGCTAACGAAAGTTGGAAGCGCATCGGGATTTTGAAGTCCAAAACCCCGATGGAAGGGATATAAGGCTGTGGTCTTATAGAAAGAAGTCACATGGACTAAAGGCTTAGCCAGGAAGGGCTAAGGCAGCAAAGGAGCGTATCGGGGATCGACAAAACAAGTTGTTTGGACAACGCAAGTGCCAGAATCCTGATAGGAGGAATCCCGACAACAAAGTGAAAGGCCAGCATTGATTTCCTGATAGAAGAAAGGGGAGATCCTGTGAGAGAGTGTTGTGGGTGAAAATTTCCCGATAGGGAAATAAAAGAACCTTTTAGTTCTTCGGGTCGAGGAAGGCGGAAAAATCTTGTGAACGGACATGCCTAGCAGGCGTGCCTTCGTCAAGTGGTATCAGAGATTAGAAAAGCTTCTTTGCTTTCTGTATCAAAGAAAAAGGAAAATTCACCATGCAGCCGAGGAGAAGAGATAGACAATCAACCGATCCAGAAGAGGAAAGGGAAACACCCAGAGGAAGGGGTAGAGAAGTGCAGAATCCAATAGTAGAAAGAGAGCTACATAACTTACGCTCTATGATCGTGGATATGGATATAAGACAAAGGTGCAAATCTGATGTAGGAGATATCAATGAGTTCGAAAATGAATATGATGTTGGACATGGAGAAGAAGAAATCCCAGCAGAAGATGCAGCAAGTGAACACTTACTTAAAGATGTTGTAAGAATGAGTACAAAGGTGAAAATGGACATTCCAGTTTATGAAGGAAATATGGATGTAGAAGAGCTTCTAGACTAGATTAGAGCTCTATACACCTATTTTGACTATGAGGATATCGAGGAGGACAAGAAGGTCATGCATGCTGTCACAAGATTAAAAGGACATGTAGACTTGTGGTGGGATGAACTACAAGCTGATAGGCATTGCCAAGGTAAGTAAAAAATTAAGAGCTAGGACAGGATGATTGCAAAGATGAAGGAAAAATTCATTTCCAGGGACTATCAAATGTCTCTGTTTAGGAGGATGCAGAACCTGAGACAAAAGTTGATGACAGTGAAGGAATATACTGAGGAATATTACAAATTGAATATTAGGACAGGTCATCGTGAAATCAATGATGAAAAAGTGGCCAGGTATATGAATGGCCTGATATATGAGATTCAGGATGAAATGAGTATGGAAACCATCTAAATGGTGGAGGATGCTTATCAAATGGCTTTGAAAGAGGAAGAGAAGTTGAGCCGAAAGCAAAGTCAGAGGGGCAGAGGCAGAAGTCAGCCCAGAGGCAAATTAGTTTCCCAAGAAAGAACCCAGAAGCCCAGGGACGACTAGAAGAAACCTCAGACTCGAACAGAGATAGGTGGAACCTCACAGCGAGAGCAGCGATACACAGAGAAAAGAGAACAACATACTGCGTAGAGAGGAGGATATGCTAATAATAATAAGTTTCCTCGTGCCAGAGGTAGAGGAAGAGGAAGAGGTGGAGTAATTACATGCTTCACATGTGGAAAGAATGGGCACAAGTCTTATGAGTGTCCTAATAAAAATAAAGAGGTTGGAGAAACTCACATCGCCGAGGCACAGAGTCAAGATGTTGAGGCTAAATATGCTGAAGGTGGAAGATCGCTAGTGATGCAAAAATTCATTTTGACATCAGAGAAAGAAGTGGAAAGCTCAACCCAAAGAAACGGTCTTTTTAGGACTGCTTGCAAGACCAAGGATAGAGTGTGCAAGGTCATTGTGGATAGTGGTAGCATGGATAATCTCATTTCAACCAAGATGGTAGAAAAGCTGGAGCTGGAGACAAATGATCATCCAAGTCTATATAAAGTTTCATGGCTACAAAAAGGACATCAGGTAAATGTCACCAAACAATGTTTAGTTGAATTTAAGATAGGGAGATATAATGATAAGATTTTATGTGATGTTATTCCTATGGATGTTTGTCATCTATTGCTGGGTAGGCCATGGCAATATGATAGAAATGTGATTCATGATGGGAGGATGAACACATACACCCTGGAGAAGAATGGGAGAACTGATATGTTGCATCCAATTGAGGATAAGGAGGTGAAGTTGGAAGTAAGCAATACAGTACTTCTCATGAGTGGGAAGGAACTTCTTACGGAGGTTAAGAAGAAAGAGGATCCACAATTTTTTGTAGTTAGGACACCGAAGATTGTTCTGACTATCACAAGAGTGGATGATTTGCTAGAAGAAGTTTAGGAACTGTTGGAAGAGTTCACTGATATTGTAGTGGATGAATTACCTCGTTCGTTGCCACCAATCAGGAGTGTGAGTCATCATATTGATCTCATACCAAGAGCCAATTTTCCAAACAAATCCGTGTATAGATTGACGCCGCAGGAGAATGAAGAGGTCAAAAGACAAGTCCAGGATTTGTTGGACAAAGGATTGGTTAGGGAAAGCTTGAGTCTGTGTGTTGTTCCAATAGTACTCAGTCCGAAGAAAGACAGAGGCTGGAGGATGTGCATTGATTCAAGGGCGATTAATAAGATAACTATTAGGTACAGGTTTCCATTATCGAGGATGGATGATTTAATGGATTGCTTAAGTGGAGCAATTTTTTTTTCAAAGATTGATTTGAAGAGTGGATATCACCAGATTCGCATGAGAGAAGGTGATGAATGGAAAATAGCATTCAAGACAAATGAAGGTTTGTATGAATGGCTTGTTATGCCATTTGTCTTAACAAATGCGCCAAGTACCTTCATGAGGTTGATGAATGAAGTCGTGAAGGATTTCATCGAAAAATTTGTTATCGTATATCTAGATGATATATTGATTTTCAATAAAATGGAGGCTGAACATCTGAAGCATTTGGCCATTGTGATGAAGAGATTACAGCAAGAGAAGTTGTTGATAAACATAAAGAAGTCCTCATTCATGAAGACATAACTCATTTACTTGGGATTTTTTATTTCGGCAAATGAGCTGAGGATGGATCCAGATAAGGTGGAGGTAATAAAAAATTGGCCATCACCGAAGAACATATTTGAGGTGAGAAGTTTTCATGGTTTGGCTAGTTTCTACCAAAAATTCATCAGGAATTTCAATGGAATTAGCGCAGCAATGATGGATGCAGTGAAGAAAAGACATAAATCTTTTCACTGGACAGAAGAGGCTAAGAAGAGTTTCAATTTGTTGAAACGGAAGATTACAGAACAACCAATTCTGGTGTTGCCGGATTTTCAAAAGACATTTCAGGTGAAATGTGATGCAAGCGGGTTTGCAATAAGAGCAGTCTTAAGCCAATATGAATGAACAATTGCATATTTCATCGAGAAGTTGAATGAAGTGAAGGTGAAGTATTCCACATATGATAAGGAGTTTTATGCCATCATCCAGGCATTGAAAAAGTGGAGGCACTATTTGATTCCGAAGGAATTTGTTTTATATAGTGATAACCATGCATTGCAGTTTGTGACTCAACAGGAAAAGTTGAATCAGAGGCATGTTAAATGGGTTGAATACATGAAAATTTTCACTTTTGTGATAAAACATATTTCTGGTACTGCTAACAAAGTTGTTGATGCTTTGAGCAGGAAGTGTTTGCTGTTGCAGGAGTTCAAAGTCCAAACATTGGGTTTTGATGATCTCAGAGACATGTACGCAGATGATCCAGATTTTCAAGAAGTGTATGAAGCAGTTGAGAATCTAGTTCTCAGAGATAGAAACAACTGGGGCGAATACATGATCCAGGAAGGATTGTTGTTCAGAGGAAATCAACTATGTATTCCAAATTGTTCCATGAGGGAGAACTTGCTGAAGGAGAAACATAGTGGAGGATTGGTCGGACACTTCGGTCATGATAAGATATTCGTGAAGCTGAGCGAGTCATACTTTTGGCTAGGGATGCGATCAGAGGTCAAGAGGTTTGTGGACAGATGCAGAATTTGCCCGCATTCAAAGGGAAGGAAGCAGAATGTGGATTTTTACCAACCATTGCCCATACTTGAGAGGCCGTGGGATGAAATTAGCATGGATTTCATATTGGGATTGCCAAGGACGCAAAGAGGATTTGATTCGATCTTTGTGGTAGTAGATAGATTTTACAAGATGGCACATTTTATCCCATGCCAGAAAACTAGTGATGTGATGCACATTGCGAATCTGTTTTTTCAAAGAAGTCGTTGGACTTCATGGCTTGCTAAGGAGTATTGTTTCAGACAGAGATACAAAGTTCATGGGGAACTTTTGGAGGACATTATGGAAGAAGTTGGGGACTAACTTGTTGTTTAGTTCATCTTATCATCCTCAGACTGATGGATAGATGTAAGTGGTGAACAGAAGACTGGGAGATTTGTTGAGGAGCCTGGTGGTGGAGCACCACAATAGTTGGGACAATACATTGCCGCAGGTAGAGTTTGCTTATAATGACTCAGTGAATTGGAGCACAGGCCAGAGTCCATTCCAGATTGTATATGGCATGCAACCGAGAGGAGTTTCTAAATTGAGAGATTCAAAACAAACTGCGACTAGGAGCACTAGTGCAGAAGAATTCGCAGAGGCGATGAAAGAAATTCACAGCCGGGTGAAGGAGCGACTGAAGAATTCAAGTCAGGAGTATAAGCGGAGAGCAGACCAGCATAAAAGACAACTTCAGCTTGAGGTTGGTGACTTGGTTCTGGAAAATTTGAGAAATTAAAGGTTCCTGAGGGGAACATATAATAAATTTAAGATGAAGAAAATCGGACCATGCAAGGTCTTGAAGAAAATGGGAGAAAATGCTTATGAGATTGAATTACCTGATGGGATCGGAATTTATCTGATATTCAATGTCTCAAATTTGTATCCATACAAAGTTGGAGAATTAGGAACAAGTGATGAACAGATAGAGGTTCAGTGGTAGAAGCAGATGCCAGTTGCAGAGAAACCACAGATAGAGTAGATACTGGATAGACGAGTGGGCAAGAAGACCAGAAGAAAAGAATATTTTGAATATGTGGTCAAGTGGAAGGGCCATCCAGTTGAGGATGCCAACTGGGAGACTAAAGAGGAGATTCTAAAGCATGGAAAGACTGTGCAGGAGCTCATGGATAGGAGACCATGAAGGTTTTCAAGCGAGAGAGTATGATGCAGGAGCATCTCTCACAACAAGCGAGCTAGTGCGGAATGCAATGGACAGCTGGACAAGCGCCAACACAAATTTTTGAATTTTCCCTTGAAGTTGATGCACCAGATATAAATGAGATCATTTAATGAAGGCACCTTGGTATAATGTAATCATACATTGAGCGCCCCACTCTCGTCTGAAGTAGATAGAGGCATTCATGCTGAGATGAAATAGGTAGATAAGATTTCAATATTAGATTAGACAGTTTTAGAAAGAAGGAGGGAAACGGGATATAAACACCCTCATTGTGCATTGTAATATTATTCAAGAATAGTTAGAAGCAGGGGGAGCATAGAGGAGAAGCAGAGAGCTATAGAAGAACACCCATGTACAGATCTTGAATTAATAGAAGAAATTGATTCAGATTCATGGTTTTGTGTTATTCTCTGTGTATGTATGTTTGAATGCTATGCTCATAAATATTTGTTTCCTGTTATACATATGCTTTGATATGTTCTGTATATGATCTCATGTGTTGATATTGAAGTCTGAAGGGTAGAGAGAATTAGTTGCAATTGTTTCTCTATTTGAGCCATAGTTCCTGCAAGGAGTGCAGTTGAAATCATCCACAAGGAGTGCGTTGACGGAGGGTTCAGATAGATTAACTTTTTTTCCAAATACCCAGAAGTGTAGTTGAGCACAAGAGCATGCAAGGAGTGTGCAGGCCAAGCGAAGACTCGGAATTGTGAATCTGAGTGAAGAACTCAAGGGTTGTTGTTGCAGGTGGGCACAGAGTCGAGGATTTCTGAGATACTTTGAAAATATCTGAAGATTTTCGCAAGGAGTGCGTGTAAGGACCCTCTTCGAGGTTGAAGTTTGTGAGGAAGCTCAGGAGGGATAAATATTTTAAGCTCGTCGAAGGTAGGTACTGGAATTTTGTGCCATGGAGTGTTTAAAATAGTCATTGCACAGTTGCACCACAGGAGTACAAGTTCCACGGTGGAATACTTGGTCATTCTCAAGGAATCACCAAAGGGAGGAAATCAATGGTCAGAAATTTGTGGAGAGGATTAGCGAAATCCTGCTAGCCATCAGATCTACCAGAGAAGCAAGGAGGTTACGACCGCATTTGGAGTTTAAGCTCAAGATACTGTGGCTGTAGGATCCTCACAGAAAGACCTGTCGGCCATTGGATTGACTCGGAGTTTCACGGAGTTTAAGCATCAGGACTAGGAGGAGGAAAGTTCTGACGAGAGGCGTGGCCATCAAAATTTCGGCGTTCACAAAATTGGGAGTCACGAGGATGAGTAATCGGGGGTTTTCATAGTGAAAATCCCGGAATCAATCTGAAACATCCATCTCGAGGAGACAGGTAGCAATCATCGAGAGCCCATTGGCATTTCGGCGATCGGGGTTCTAAGTTGACAAAGAAATTGTGTCATCGGGGTATCGAAAGTCTCGAAATCCTAAATTTAAATTAGGGCCATCCATATTGAGAGGGAACGTGGCGAAGATCTAATATCTCGAAAAAATTCCCGAAAGGGAAGACTCCATCGGAGTTTTGGGATTCGGCAAATCGGGAGTTCTGTGGAAAAAATATCGGGAAAATCCATAGTGAAAACCCTGACATAATTTGAGTCGTTCGTTTGGGGAGACAGGTGTCAGAGGTCCATAGAGAGTCAGTATATTCTGCATCGGGAAATCAGAGTTCCTGAGGTTGAAAGAGTTGGGACCTCAAAAGTCTCAAAATCTCAGAGAAATCGGGACCGTCCATTAGAGGAGGACGCGTGGAAGAAATCGGTGCCATCGGGGAAAGTCCCAACAGGAAGTCATTGATTGGTGTTTGGACCATCGGGATATCAGGGATCCTGGTGACAATGTGTTTATACATTTTGAAATCACGAACAGCGAAACCCCGACAAGGAGGAAGGTGACACCATGCGGCCAGTTGTCAGCACGTCGAAAAGGAGGGAAGCGCCATTTTGGGAGCTAGCTGTCAGTATAGCGGCGAGTTGGGATTTGGGAAATTAGGAATCTTGTGGGCAAGTGTTTTTCGGAATTTGAAATCCCGTAGCCCCGACGAGGGATAATACAGTGGTCACGGGATAACGACCATATGGGCCAAAGCCTATAGCCAAGAGGGCTAACACGTAAAGGGAACGTCAGGATTCAAGAGATCGCAAATCCTAAGGACATTTGCATTTCAACATTGGAAAGTCTAAAACCCCGATGGGGGTATGACTGCGGTCATATAAAGGAGGTCACGAGGACGAAGAGTATAGACTGGAGGGCTAACGAAATTTGGAAGCGCATTGGGATTTTGAAGTCCAAAACCTCGACGAAAGGGATATAAGGCTGTGGTCTTATAGAAAGCGGCCACATGGACTAAAGACTTAGCCAGGAAGGGATAAGGTAGCAAAGGAGTGTATCGGGGATCGACAAAACAAGTTGTTTGGACAATGCAAGTGCCAGAATCTCGATAGGAGGAATCTCGACAACAAAGTGAAAGGCCAGCATTGATTTCCCGATAGAAGAAAGGGGAGATCCCGTGAGAGAGTGCTATGGGTGAAAATTTCCTGATAGGGAAATAAAATAACCTTTCAGTTCTTTGGGCCGAGGAAGGAGGAAAGATCTTGTGAGCAGACGTGCCTAGCGGGTGCGCCTACATCACTTCTCACTTTGCAATTAATTATGGGCAATATTCAGCTGCGTGCATGTTGGTTTTGTAGTGAGAGCACCATGGCTGCCTTGGATGAGGACAATCTCTATCCAAGTGATCTTTCTCATCACAGTTATAACATATTCTTGGTCCTCTTCCCCCAGTTCTTCCTCCTCTAAAGTCTCCTCTGGCTCCACCTCCTCGACATCTTCCTGGTCCCGGAGGGTTTTCATTCACCCTGAATGTTGTTCGGTCTAACCTATCTGCAACTGCATCCAATGTTATAAATTGATTTGTAGTATGCATGGTAGATGCGTAGAACTCACAATGTACTATGTTTGGTATTATCAAATATTTCTGCATGATGGGGCACTGTCTTGTCCCATGCCCATGGGTTTGGAAGATTTCACAATACTCAGTTATTGGTGCTGCTTGGCCTCCTCAAAAAGAATGATACAGTGTGGGGTTATGGAATGGTAAGTTCATAGACACTTACACAACTCCTCCCATGGGTTCTGGTGGGGCTACAATCATATCTTGAGGAGGTCCCATTCCCCTCATTCATGGGCATTCGTTCACTAGATGAACTTTTGTATAACATCCAGTGCACCAAACTTGTGGTCGTCCTGGTTTTGGTATCGCCAACTCTTGAGTATTTTCTGTAAGTGTCGATATATGCCCTTTTAGTTGTGCCATATTGGCATCTATTGGGGGTCTGGTCACTCTCAGGCTCCTAGGGTATCCCTCCATGCCTTCAATCTTCATCAATTGTACCAAGGCATATGTTAACACGGCTATCAGTTTTTGTGTTAGCAAAATTCGAGTCAGAGGTATCAATCCCTGAATGTACCACTCCCTTTGATTTTATTCGTGGATTGGATGTTCCAACCTCCATATGGAATATTTGAACTTCTGGATGTACTCCTAGGCTAATTCACCTGCCCACTGTCGGATATCGTCCAACTCAGACAGAGCCTATTGTTCTAATCGAGGTATTTTGAACTCTACTATGAACCTCATTCGTACCTGGCCAAGTGTGAACACTTAACCTTGTGTCCCTGGAACTCCCGACTCAATGATATTCATGTACCACTTGAGAGTGTGACCTCTCAAGGTAGTCTGGAACTCGACCAACTTATTCACATTTGGAGTCCCTCTAGAACTCCAGATTGCTTTGCACAGGAACCAATGCTTTTCAACGTCTTCATCTCCATTACCCAAAAATTCTGGGTATCGGGAAATCGAACATCTCGTATGGCCAACCATTGTTGAGCTTGTTGTTCCTATCAATACGAACCCTAACAATCATGCTTTCGATCTACCAGGGGATCCCCATATCCTCCCTGTGCTTGCACTTCCTGGTTGTGACTAACTAATTAATTGTACTGGAACAAAACTAGCATGAGAAGGTAGTATCAAACCTACTACTTATATAGAATACACTTGGGATATGGGTGATTTGGGGTAGTTTTTTTTTATTTGGGGGGTCTCATTTGCTTCCACTAGGATGATGTCTTCAGCTGGATTCTTGATCTCTCCTATTATCGGGGATGAATCTTCTCTTTCTTCTCCAAGAATCATGTCGACTTCTTCCTCTCTTACATCTGCACCTTCTCCTTCTTTTCCCACCTCCCGGGGACTTCTTTATCTTTGTGTTTCTCTCTCATTCAATATTTGATTGGACAATCATTCCTATCTTCTCATATTTTGCAGTTCTTCCATCTGTATTTCTTATACTTCTCCCAATCCTCCTTCTTTCCTCAATTTCTCAGATTGTCTTGTTGCTTTCTTGATCTTTCTGCGCCACCACTTCTCAACTATGGAGGATCTCTTGAAGGCTCACTCGTCTCTTGAGTCCATTTCTTGTTGTTTCCCCCCGATTTGTCAAATAAACCTTCCCCTCTCTCATGCCATGACTCTCACCCCGCCTCGCCCTACCCCAAGCAAGGGTGTTTACACTACCATCTCAGTCAGGGACATCATCAACATCCCTTCCTCCATAAATAAAACCTTAATCCACAGGGGGATTTCTCTCAGCATCCTTCCACTTGTGCCTTTCTTGAAAATTGCCTCTGCCCATGAGAACGACTAGTGGTTCTCAGCTCCAAATTCGATTATGTATCCCTCTAGTGTGGTGCTAACCCATAAATCCACAACTCATGTAACTGGAAAATCTAGCCTTTGAAGTGATGCTAGATTTTTGGTATCCCATGCATAGATCCTCCTAACTTGCCCTTGGAACTCTAAATATTCTTGGAGCCTCTTTATCCAGTGGAAAAATTATTTTGGGAATTTAACCCATAAAATATTGTACTGGTCGCTCGATCTTTCTGAGTAGAAGATTTCTTCGTGAGTGTCTTCCACCTATTTTCTCCTCAGTTCCACTTCTTTCCATATGAAGGTGTCCTGGTTCCTTTCCCACTATTGATCAATACCAGATCTATGGATTGACGAAATCATTTTCCCTACAGGTTCCCTTTTAACATAGGTCTTGGCAACGTAACCATTTTGTTGGCACGAGTTTGATTAGACTAGGGTCCTTCTCAGGTTACCAACAAAAGGTACCATGTAGTCTAGAGTGTTGGCATTTTCATCTCCTCCAAAGAGTATAAGTCTCACCTGAAGCACTGCTGAGATAGATAGATAGGGAAGGGTAAGGAAAAGACTTAAGAGGATCCATAAAGCCTTCAGGACTCATTCCTGATCTTGCACAAGAGACATGAATAGATCTTAAACATACATGTGCAAGAATCGAACCTACCTATGTTGCGAGCAAGCATTTAAACATAGAACCATTAAATATAACTCATAATCCATAAGGAAATAATGTAATCCATAACTAAACACACAGAGACACATCATATTTTAAAATTTAGGTTCTTCTTCATATTATATTCATCATCTTTCTCTGATTACAGACACATAATTACATAGTAGTGTGTTGTACAGACTCTTGGCACTGGATTCATGTCACAAAGCTCAAATTCTCAAACTAATAGATCCAATTCATTACAGAATCAAGACTTGACTTCACTCGACTTACAACAATCAACTCAGGACCAACTCATGATCCACTAGGTAACAACATATACAATGAATAAATCAACCAATCCACCATCTAACAACCCGACCAACCCTTTACAATTATGTTCATCCATATATATAAGCTGGGTTGTGTCTTCCTTCTCGGCTTGCATGCTTTATTGTTCTGTTGCAACCATTTGTTGCGTATCTAGCATTGCGCTAAATTTCACAACTACTTTTTGTTGATCTTTCTCCAGGCCTTTGATGAATCTTTCACAACTCATGCTCAGTCCAAACTTGTGCGATTCGTTATCCCAAAAATGAAGGGCCCAACAAGTGGCGTTCTTGACATTTTCCCACCCACTTCAGCCTTCCTGGGCTCTCTAAAATATGGTTGTCCTTGAGGACTATTTCTGAAAAAGGGTGGCTTAGTTCCCTTCTTCCTCTAATCCATCTTGAATTTCTTCTTGTCATCCCAAGACTTCCAGAAAGTAGGCTTCTCTCTTTGCTTCTCATATAAGAATTTCTCCCTCTTTATCCTTTCTTCCATAGTATTAGGATCATCATACTAAATCTTGTCTCCAATGGAAAGTGGTAGTCCACTCAGATACCTTTGAATCTTGATAGTATCATCCTTGATGAACGAAACAGACTTCAACAATTCGAAAATTTTTGTTTGTATTCATCAATGGTCATGTTGCCCAGCTTGAGTTCAAATAAATCTTTCATATTTCTGTCGTAGTATATTTTAGTCAAGTATTTCTTCTCAAAATACCTCTTGAATTCTTTCCAAGTGATATCATTCTCTCTAATGTTTTATACCTGCATGAGTTGATCCCACCACATGGATTCCTTTCCCTTGAGTTGATACATTGAAATTATTCCTTCTACATGAGAGGAATAATTATTCAGTTGGAAATATTTCCTCATTCCAAGCAACCATGTTTCGACATATTCCTCCTTCTTGTGTTCTCCATCAAATGTAGGAGGGTTAATCTTGTTCATTTTTCCCTTCAATTCATCCACTCTAGATATCATGTGCCCTCTGGTAGGAGATGGGCTTGAACTTGTACGTGCCTCCTTATTGGAGTGTTTCGGGGAGTGACAACGATGCCTGGTAACACTTCTTGATATTCTTTTCTTCTTAGGGATCCTGAAACTCCCTATTTTTCTTGAGTCACTCTCCTTATCCAATTTCTTTTCGATCCTTTCCAATCTCTTCATCAACTTTAAGTTGAATTATCCCTGTTATTCCTTAGATTTCATGAGATTTCTTCTATCTTCTCAGTGAGTCTATGAATCTTTCTGCAATCATTCAATGATTTTCGTCATATTCCCTTCCTTATCTAACTCTTCTCCATGTCCATTGGAGTTTGATCCTTCAAATACTAGATGGAAATCCATTCCTTTTGTTTCATCCTCATAACTAGAAGCAGTCTGTGCCTCTTCCATTTCTTTTGCACTTAGTGGCAATTATACTCGGTTCTAGCACTCATTAAACTTCTGCAAATACAATGTGCAGACAACCGGAATTTTTCAGGTCATTATTCCTTAACAAATTCCACAACATTCATAAACAAACTTGATTCAAGAAAACGTTCAGTTTTCATTCTCTGTGATTCTTGTCCAATCAAGAATCCCCATAGATTTCTTCTTTTGGAGGTCTACTCTACTAATTTTTGGGCACTATCCCCTTTCTCTTAGTCCCCAACCCACACAACCATTGGTCATGACCAAGCTCTAGATCAATAAGCGCGTACTTGGGCCTTCGTCCTTGTAAATTTTCAAAGAACAATACGACAATCACTCAGAGTTACTGAAATAGCATAGTAGGGTGGCTCAATGGTCCATGTCTACCCAGCATCCAACGACCTACACTCTCTATGGAATCTTAGGTGTCTGAGTTATAGGACCTCAGGAATTTGGAATATTTCACATCCGCACACACCGAACCATTAATCTCTGAACATTCCCACATCACCTTAGGTGATGTTATTTTGTTACATCGCTTAACATTTTCCCAATTCCAGGGGAATGCAATGGTGGTTTGGAGTAGCTCATCTTTCATCCCGTAATTATCCTAACACTGACACGTAACCCTTTAGTGAAACATCGGTTTGGATTGCAGGACCACCTTGGAGAATTACTTTCAATACAACTTTGGTCCCTACAATGCCTTCTGGCCTTTGATCTTGATGTATCATGATCAATGCCACTGTGGGCCCTCCAACCTTTAACTATGTTACATAACCTCAGGCCCCACATAGTACAACCATATTCAACTAAGACTATGGTATTTGGTACACCTAGAAAGGTCCATGCCACCCCAGGAAACGTCATCTGACCCCACCACATCTATCCTTTCACTTCAAAACTTCAGGCTTTGGAGATTCAAACTTCGGGAGTTTCAACTCCTCTACGCTTGCTTTTTCACATAGCGCTTTCTCCTGGAGTTCACGATATACTAATGCATTTCCTCCTTCATGATCAATGGATATGAGTGACTTTGGCACTTCAACCTTTGGGATTTTCATACTCACAACACTTGCCTCCTCATGAAGTAATTCCACTCGAAGTACATGATCTCTTGATGCATGTCCTTCGCAACAGAAGGTTGTGATCTACTTTGGGACTTCGGGAGTTTGTCACACTCCACAACTCCTCTGAAGTGATTTTCCTTTGTCTTTTTGGACACAGATCTAACGGTCAGGATCTTTTCCAATGATCTACGGTGTATATCTCCTTCGGGAGTTTATGCCTCAGCACATTCTGCTTCTCCCAATTGCTGAACTCCTAAATGCTTCCATGATAACCTTCCTGCACCTTCTCCGGATCTGACGGTCATAAAGGAATCTCCTTTTTACCAACCAATCATACGGTTCCAACACCCCAAGTGTTGATCTCTCTCACTCTGTGGTCAAATACCACGTTGGCTGCAATTGTATTTTACCGCTACTCTTCCTGAGCTTCATAACATGGCCAAGTAACCCATTGGCACTCATAAACACTCTAAGGTTTGAAATTGGTTCCTCCAACCACCATTTCCACTTGAAACCTTGGGTCTAAACACCACTTATCTATCCCATCTAGGCTCAACGTTGAAACTATGGCTCTGATAAAATATTGTAACATCCTTGACCATCATCCCCACTGTCAGGCAATGCTACTATGCATAAAATATAAGCACATATTTATAAAGAATATGCGTTAAATCAAATTAACATATTCAAAATGGATTTACTGTTGTCATACAGACTTAAATATAATTAACAACAATTCAAACTTGCAACATAATACATGATAAAATTTCAAGACATAGACATGCATCACATATAAATTAAGTATAAAATTAAAACTTATCTTTTAAACTGGTGTAACACCACCAACTGCATGCGGACCTTCCACGAACCTCCCAGCCTTAGACTGCATTTCTCATCACTCTTAGTAGTAGGTCACCCCCGAGATCTGACTAATCTCTACTAGGAAAGGGAATCCTAAGCTAGGAAAGGTCAATAGGAAGACACACAGTTTATGAGGAAGGATTCTCTCCCAGGATCCACTTATTCCCATTGTTTATAGACTCTCATTCCCTACATGCTTGTCCCACCCCAGGAGTATACACCTTCACTGTCACAAAGATAGTCCTTCAACTACTAAACCTCCCTTTCCTTGGGCTTCAGCAACAGGTCGAACTATAATTCTCTGAGCTTTTTGGCAGCTACAGGACCCCTTCTAGGAGTTCTCACTTCCTCCGTGCACTCTGTCACTTGGAGAGAGTCACTCACAGGCCTGACAACCTTCCTCTTTAGCTCTGTTCCACCACAAGGAGGACCACAATATGGCTCAGTAAGGAACGAATGACAGTATCCAATCAAACTCATCCAAGGGACTGTGTGGCCACAATAACCCACAGTTAAAACACACGTGGCATAGAAAATTGTCATATGCTCATGCTTCATAGAATATGGTGACCTAGAAAGTTAGGCACAAACTTAGATTTGTAGAATAGATAAACTGAGTTCATAGGACACACAAGCGATGTGACTCTGTCCATGGGTTTTCCACTGGTTTTCAGATGCGTGGAAAGGAAAATATGCAGAGGTTGATGATGGAGGCCAAACAAAGGGACCAAATGGAATTCACAGTAATACACCAGTCGATCACAAAGGTCTCACGGTTTCAGGTTTTAGAGATGCGTGAGGTATGCAATGATTAGACATAGAGGTAACACAGTTCAGACAACGAACGCAAGAATGGATGACGAACCCTCCTCACGGTTCAATTCTTGGGTTAAATTGCATGTGTCGGGGCCAACACATGTCACCCATGAATCTCCATGCACTCTATCAAGTATGTGTTCCCTTTTTCACATGTTGGAGCTGCATGCATTGCCTCTCTGAGGACTTAGGATAAAAACATACCTTTCAAAGAACTTTGGAATAATAATAAATTATTATTCAAGGACTTAAGCCCTCAAGATTATCCCGTCTTCCAACCTTTTATCCCCCTCTCCCTTACCCATTCTATGGAAGCTTAGTCCCCCATCACTCTTTCTTCATGGTCGGTCAGCATGCAAAGATGTTCATGTATTATATTAATGATCTGCATAAATACATATACAAAATCAGTCTACTGGACTCTAACACTTAGGCTCTCTAGCCAAATAAACACATAATCCCACTAGCTTATCAATAGTCAGCTCACCAGCCTACAAAACATGATTTACAATTCATAACATGATTACAATTCATAATATAATTGGGACACTAACGGGGGATATTACAGGTGTAAACCTATTTTCAATGGTGAGGAAACTTTTCATTGAGGCATGCAAACTCCAAGGTAATAACTGGTTTCTAATTCTAATTCCTGGATAATGTGTTGAAGTTGACATGAATAGACTCATTGAAGGAGGGCCATGGTGTATCCCCCATCATCAACATGAAACTAACACATTAAAGTGATGTAATATGATAGATTAAATGAGTATGTACTGACACAAGGATGAAAATTGGTGATATTGCAAAGTGGTTGGTTTAAAGTGAAACTTCCCTTTAACATTGTGAGGCATGAAAAATGACTTGGAATCATTGAATCGACTGAGGGATAGACAAAAACATAGTACGATGATCACCAAGGCACTCTTCGAGTGAGTTGAAGGAGTATGAGGACTCAAGGGATTGGTATCACCTATTGACAAGAAAATTACCCAACTATAAGATGAGATGCAAACAGGTGGCATGTTCAAGGGAAACAACAAACATCTATCATAATTCTTTCCAAAAATTGACCCACTTCCTTCAATTCCCCCCCCCCCCACCATAATTAGCGAGTAACTAATTTTTTAACAAGATTGACGAGGGTAATAGATTCTCGGTATAACTCATCTTCAATGAGTACCTCATCATATGTTTAATGAACCTGAAGAAGGAGGGGTTCATCCCCGTATGGGTCCTTTAATGCATGTTCTACAAGTCTAAAGAAGGAAAAATTGATAGTCTTTTCATGTTTAGAGAGTCTAAAAATATCTTAAAGATAACTCCATGGATGTTCTCTTTTGTAAATTTATTCCCCCTAGCCCGAAAAAGTATAAAACAATACAAGGGAGAACTCTTCTAGTCATGATTAACTAGAGTATACATTTTTGTAGTTAGCCTTATGTGGACGAAAAATGGGTAAACTACCACTCGAAAGACAACTTCTTGGTTTAACGAGATCAAAGGATGACGAAGTATGCTTGTAGCCTACTTCATTTTTTAATTATCATGAAATAGAAAGTGAATTATTCTTGGTGTTGGTTTCATTTTTGATGATATTGAAAATGAGAATAAACTATGCTCGGTGTAATACCCATGAACGATCCTCTTCCAAACATGATTTCCATAGGTTGGTACGTTGATTGATAACTACTGGCGGGTTTTTTTACTAACATTGTGTTTAGACGTTGGTAATTTTCTCCCAACATCATCAAAATAAGTTGGCAATCTAACGTCAGTATGATGTCTAGAGGTTGGATACATTCCCCCCAAGCTTTTATTTGTTTATTGACTCTTCTCCTTCACTCTCTTAGACTCCTGGTTACTAATAGGGATAGTGATCACATCCGCACTCCTTGGAGCACGTCCGCCTCCTCAGGACCTTCTTTCTTCTCAGCCCGAAGAACGTAATTATTCTTCTATTTCCCTATCGGGAAATATCTACCCACAGATTTCTTCTCTATTCGATCCCCTTTTTTGCACTCGGACGATCGGAACTTCACGGCTCCGCGAGTTCACTATTGATCACTATACTCATGGATCCCCGAGATCTGATATGTCAGTCAATGCTAACTTCCTCTTACCTCTATCGGAACTTCGCACTATCGCGTCTTTGCAAATTGCGACGCCAAATTCTTGAGGTTTCAACCTCTGATGCGTGAGACACCGAAATTCCGACACTTGTGGTCTCGTTTCCTCGTGACTTTTCCACTCACGAGATTAAATGATTCCTCCCTCGACTCCTGAGGCCCGAGACGCCGATACTCAGAATATCGCTGCCTTGCGACTTCGCCACTCGTGAGATCAAATACTTTCCTAGTCGACTCCCGATGACTAAGGCGTCGAACCTCCGATGGTTTATGACACCTGTTCTCCACTTTATCCTGTGGCCCACACTACACTACTTGCGTAGCTCTCGGGAGATCGCTTCTCGTGCAATCGCGATTCCCGTTGTGTAGATTTGGAGTCTCGCCTCATGAACTCCCGAAATGTCGATCCACGAGTAGAACTGACGCTCCTCGTGATTCCAACCAATGGTTCTTGCCTCCTGAGCTTCGAACCCTTACCACACCTGCACTATAGCTTCTTGGTGCCTCTATGAGATCTGATGACTCGCAGAAACTTGCGACTTCTCCATGGAGAATGCCGACTGTCCAATCTACTTTACACAATCTTCAACCAGAAGCGTCTCTCCACGAGACTTGTTCACCAACCTGCGATGCTTCCATTCAACCTACTCACGCACAACTCTGGCTTGGCCCTTCACAACTTGAAGGTCTATCCCTCATGAGCTTTCATGACTTCAAATATCTTAGGAAGAAACTCTTGCATGCACTCCTTGTGACAATTCTTCAACAACGTCTAAGTGTTGAAGCTCTTCGACTCTGCGCACTCCTACAGCAGCAGTCTTAATCCCTTTTCTCAGAATCACAACTCTGAGACTTCTTCTAGCCTGCACATGCCTTGCACGACTCCGATGCCAAATCTGCACTTCTGGAAACTTAGAACAAAAGTTCTCTCTACTTGAACCCTTCTGTCAATGCACTCCTTCCGGACGATTCGACTGCACTCCTTGCAGGAATTCTCTGGTTCAAGATAGAGAAACAATTGAAACTAACTCCTTGTTCTCACACACTTCAATTCAACCATGAAATCATATACACAACATATAAAATAAAATGTATGACAAGAAGTAAGCATTCATGAGCATAACATCATAAATACACAGAGAATAACACAACCATGGAATTGAATCAAAGCTCTTCCTATTAATTCAATGTCTGTACATGGATGTTCTTCATACACTTCTCTGCTTTCTCTTCTCTTCTACTTCTCTAGAATAGAATTACAATGTACCATGGAGGGTGTCTATATCCCGTTTCCATCTTGCTCTCTAAAGCTATCAAATCTAGAATTAAATTCCTATCTACTTTACATTAATTCTGTTAAATTCCTCATCTACCTAAGGACGTGAGCTATCCGCTCAAGTTCCATTACAATATACAATGTTTGCTTCATTAAATCCATGCATTAGTGTTTGCGCAACAATATCAAGGTGTTTTCAAAATTTGTGCTGGCGCTATCCAACTGTCCTCCGCTTTCGCACTGGCTTTCTCTTGACGTGGGCGATGCTCCTGCATCAGATAGGTTCACTAGAGAGAGAGAAATAAAGAGGATCAATTGATATATGAAGATGAAGGGAAGGTTTAGGTACTAGATCTTGTAGAATACGAGACTCTACTAGACTAAGTGACATGATGTCACCTAATGTTTCAGTGGTAGATGGGATAATCACTGCCTAAGGATTGAATGATTTAGAGGATCGTTGCACCATAGTCATAATCGTATTTAATGTAGTAAAGTCATGTGGGGGATCAAGGGGACATAAGGGAAAAAATCCCATGAGTGAGGAATCCTTCAAGAGACGTAACTTGACACTTTCGTACTTAATATCAGACTGTCCCGGGAAAGGAATATTATTTGCTGCAGAAATATTGAGATCTGGTGTGCAATAATCAAGTTGGTCAACATTCACAATTTTCCCTTGATGGGGAAATTTAAAAATGTGATAGACTAAATAAGAAACGATAGTAATCACATAGAACCAATTACAACCAAGAAATAAATAATAATATAGGGGCGCATAAACCACTTCAATGTCGATAGAAATGGATTTTCCCTTTAATTCAACAATGAAATATTGCAAGAGTATGTAAGGTTGGAAACCATGTCCATCAAATGATTTAAGGGTGGTAGGAGACTTTTGAAGTTTAGGAGAACCTATGGACTCCAAAAAGATAAATACATGATATAGGTGGAAGCTCCTTCATCCAAAAGAATGCGATGGATGTTCTTCCCATGAACCATAGCATGAATTTGGACTACCATGCGGTGGGAGAGCATCAGGTTAAAATATTCCATATTAAACATAATCATATTTGATTCCTCTCGATCCATTATATAATCATATAATGGCTGACAACAATGTTATACATTGACTTGGACAATTTTGTAGAAATTAAAGCATAGACATAGCACAAGGTGCTTGCACCAAATATTCAACAATTTTGTAGTTTTGAGCAACGCGGGAACTTGGATTAAATACTGATATTCGAATTGTGCCCTTGGGTGGGTGCAATACTGAGTGAACAACAACCCTCTCAACATGAAGAAGGGAATATGATGGAGGAGGAGTGGAAGTGTAAGTATTATCAGTAGCACCTCAATTGGAATTATTTTCTAGAGGATTGTCATAAGTCTTAGCAATAGCTATTATACTAACTGTATCCTTACACATAAGAATCTGAGTGATGCTTGATGAAGAATCGCCATGGTGGGAATGACATTTATTTCCCCCTTGCGTAGGGGTAGGATTTAGTGAAACCATTTGTTGTTGCTGAGTTTGGAAAGGATCAGTTAACATTGTAGGTTGGGAGGTGTTAGATCCTCAACCACCCAGGTTGGGCCATTATTGGCCCTCGACCAAGTTTTGAAGAATACTTGGTCATATTTGACCATTTTTTGGACTTCGATAGCTTTCCAAATATGGAGCGCAATGTGAAGAGGAAAATAGGGAAACTAGACCTATTTTTGGGTCTCTTTAGGGTTTTCGGTTAATGTAATGGGAAAGGGATGTCAGCCCATGGGTTCACCCACATTCAAGCCCATTTTTGTAATCTATAAATAGATACTTAGTAAATGTAAGAAAAAGGGTAAAAAGGGGATAGTAGTACATCTATGTCATATCTTAGTGTCATAACTAGATCTGTGTGATCGGATGTATCTTGTAAATTCTTTGTGCATGATTGTAAGAAGCTCAGAAGTTGTTTTGTGCTAAAGTGCAAGGAAGAATGATCTAGTGAGCTACGTAGATATTTTGTCCTGTGTGAAGCAAGGATTGTTAAATCTCTTTGTTGTAACTTCTTGACTGAGATAATAAAGAAGAAGATCTTGGGACGTAGCCCCAAGGTGGGGGTGAACCATGGTCACTTTGTGTATTGTGCTCTGCACTTCGACCTAATGTGTTTATCTCCTTCTTGGCTAAGTGCTTGATGTGATTAAATATATTTAGTTATTCTTTGTGATTGTGAGATAGGAATGAATGTTAGATCTTATATATGATTAGTTATTGGTCTGTTGAACCCGATCTATCTTGTTGTGGCTAAGTGATAAATTATCTATGATCTAAGTACTCACTGCGATAATATGTGCTATCTACGAAGTGTTGTAAGGGTTGAATATTTATGGATAAACCATTCTAGATTATTTCTAAGTGTTATAATCACAGATATGTGTCCTAGCTAAGCTTGTAGACATCTGAGTCCTTCAACCACCCCTGCCTCTACCTCAGGTGAGACTTCATCTACTTCGCAAGTCTTGCCAAAAGGGCCGGTAGTTAGGGTTTTGTTGGTGTGATCTTAAGTGTTGAACCCTAGGTCTACCCCTGTGCCAACAAATGGTTTCATTGTCGGGACCTAAAACTGTGATTGTTGGGAACTAAAGAAGAAAAAGATTTGTGCAAAATAAGCTCTGTGCATAGATCTGTTGCCCTAGTGTGCAGTATTCTACTTGACCTATGAATCTTTGTGCTGAGAAATAAAGGTTTGATCTGAAGGAAAGAGGTCATATCTGCAAGAAAAGATGTTTATACTGAAGAAAAGAAGTGAGATCTGAACACTTTGTGCTCTAAGAAAGATAAAAATAGAAATTTCTACAGAAAAGAGGTAAGATTTGTAAGCTCTAGATTCTAGTAAAGGTAAGAATAGTTCAAGTTTTATATCTGAAATCTTTGCGCCCCGTGGAATCAAATAAGTGAAATTTTTTACTTCTAATGTATATATTTAGGTATGCTTGATAAAAAAGTTCTCAGCTTAAAAACTAGAGCATTGTTAGATAAAAGAAAGTTTGATATGGATAGGTCTGATAGGAATAGTGAAAGATATGTTATACCTATGCATAAAAAGAGTTTTTGGACTAACCAATGGATGCAGGACCCTAGAAAGAACATTTTGTAGTCTAGCCCTTATGATCCTAGCATGCAATACAAAAAGGGTTGCGGATCATTGAAGAGAAAGAGAGGATTAACTCTTTGCCACAATTGTAGAAAACCAGGACATATTGCTAAGGAATTCCCTGGGAGAAACACTAGCTTCCTCTGTTTAGAGCTATGGACCATGAAGTATTGGATTTCCCTAGAATGATTGATAGACGTGAAAATTTGAATATGGAACAAGCAAACTCTGAAGGAGATCAAGAGACTGAAAAATATAGAAGAACCCCAGAAAGAATCAGAGATCATATTACTGAAAATAAAAGAAACCCTAGATGACCATAAGGATGTCAGTTTGTCATAGATCTTCAAAGAAAAGGAGAAAATCAAAGTAAGCATAGGAGACTTCAACATCGACTGTGCTCTGGATGAAGGAACACCAATGAACATTATGACAGAAAGCACTTGGGAAACCCTAGGAAGGCCTGCTCTGGTCCCTTCACTAGGAACCATCAGATTGTTTAAAGGAAAAATGGTAACCCTATGTGGAAGAATTACCTAGATAGCTATGAGTACCCATGGAACTTTGGCAGAGGAAGAATTAAAAGTTATTAAATTTATTGAGGACCATGCCCCATTTCCATCTTTGTTAGGCAGGTTTTGGATTGAAAAAGACCAGACTCAGAGAACAGAAGAAAAGGATGCTCTAGAAGAGAAGAATCAAGAACTCATGGAATTTATGTCTAGAAGGATCGCCTACTTGATGAAAGAACAAGAGGATAGACCTAATCCATTGAACACCAGAGACTTGGGTATCGAAGTTATAAGAACATTAGAGGAACCACAAAAGATTCAAAATACCTAATCCATATGATGAAGGAGTATTACCTTTGGAATTGAAGAAATAACCTAAGCAATGTGAAGTGACTATGTCAAGAGAAGATAAGAATCAGAATGGAAAAAGGATGACTGAGACGAAGCTTACTGGGAAAAAGGCTTGGAAGCTAAGTAAGAAGAGGGCCAAAATCAGAAAGTTACAGAAGACTCAAGAGGAAACTTGGCAGAAGGAAAAATCATAGGAATCGAGCTTCGTCGGGATATTAGAATAATGACCTATGGCACTTCACCATGGAACAAAAATATAGTCGTTGGAAGCCAATATAACCATTCGAATTCTTCTCTGAATGGGTTGAAATGCCTTTATGGCTCACCACTAGACTGTTAGACCATGCCATATAGACAAAACATCAGCTAATGCAGCCTCTTATCCATTGTAAGTCGACCATTGCTAAGTTTCCCTACTTAGTTCATTGCACCATGCATCGAAAATACTTTTGCTAAATGATAATTTGAGCTCAAAACTTGAGATTACTTCACCCTGTGTTCATTGCCTTGTTCCCATACTATTCATCATAGTCTCTGAATTCATTTTCACACCTGACCTAGTGGACCCAATCTTGTATGTCGGACGAGCTCAACGTTGTTGAGAAAGTAGTGAAGAAGTTTTGATTGACTTAATGGATGAGAGAGTCATGTCAGAGAGAAGGATGTCTGCAGGTCTGCAAGCATAATAAACAGGAGGATTCCAAGCTTCTCCCTCCACTTCTCATGGAGAAGGACCTTCTCGAACCACGACCGAGACAAGAACAAAGAACAGAGACGATATTGCAAATGCCAAGATGATCCCACATATTCTGCCTATTTACATACCACCTTTGAGTAGAAATATTAACCATGACAATGTACCTAAAGACTTTGAGTACACCTTGATCACCGCCTATCTTCCGAAAGGGGTGCACACAATACACGCTGATCAGGATAAGCTTGCAACACTGAAATTTAATGATTTTCACCTTGGAGATTGCAAAACCTACAACATGTTAGTTCTGCATAAATACTTAACCAAGACCAAAGGAAGAAATCTAATGATTTTCCCACATTATTGGACCCAGAACCTCGTGCAGTCCACACTGCTCAACGTAATGAAGATACCTCACTTCGACAGACACCAGGAAATCAACGCATGTGTTAAGTTACTGTTGTCTTTCTACCATGGTGGATACTTATGGTTGGACCCCCGCATCACTGTGGATCTGAATCTGATCAATCGGATCATAGGACTTAGCATGCAAGGCCCTGACCCACAAGACTTTTACCCAGGGAAGACCTCAAACTGATCACTAGAACAGTGGATAAAAGAAACTTATGGAGATGTAGAGAAAGGTATGCAAGGCTATAAGGTATCCTCTATCTAGAGTGGCACAGTGCGCCTTTCCTGTCAGCTGATTGTGGGAAAGTTAGTTCATAAGAACAAACCAACACAGGTGACTGGCTTCGTAGTTGACCTCGCAGGGAAGTGCGTCAAGGGACTATAGATGAATTGGGCACAATATCTTGTAAACCAGTTGGAGTTGGATTACATAGGAGTGCAAGACAAAGGGTATGAGTGTTGAAATTACTAAGACAACTGAGAGGGGGGGTAAATCAGTTGTTACCGTGCTTAAACAATTTTAATTCAATTAAACAATTTTTAATCTTTCTCCAAGTGAACATCAATATTATATAACATATGGACAACATAAATAATGAACATCACTCACACATAAGATATACACAGAGACACATTTTCATGAGGAAAACCATAAAGGGAGAAAACCTCTTCGTCTTCAAAATGATAGGCAATCTTTTAAGTTCTATACATCATCTATAATTGATCACCAACTCAATATGAGGCTACTAGCTCTGTTTTACAAGCACCAAATCTCTGGTTTCTCTAGCACCCACTAGAAGGAATAAACAACTCCCTAAGTGTTCCGGCACCAACTGGATGGAAGCACCAACTTCCAGTCACACATAAACCAACCTGTATAATAGAGAACGATTGTTCTCCCTTGCACCACCCTACCACCCTGGTTTTTCTGGCTGCAACCAGATGGAAGCTACAACTCCCTATGTTCAAGCACCCACTTGAACATCTGAGGACAACAGTCCTCCCTAACACCTCCCTACCACCCTTATTACAAATAAATGATTGAATAACCAACAACACAGATAAATCAATTCTTACCACTTCTTCACTGTTTTGCAATTCTTCTCTGCTACACTATTCTTCTGCTCTGTTCATATTTGGCTTGACTTGCTGTCTCTTTATATCTATTCTTTCTTTGTCCTTCTCATACTCTTTGATATGTGCACATTCTTATCTCTTCACCTTTTCTCTTCTATTCATCTTATGTTCCTTATCTCTGAGCTTTATTCACACTGCGCATACTATAATTTTACCTTTCTACAGTTCAACTCATTTTTCAGTCAGAAAAGCCAACTCCACACGATCACGCTGTGTTTATTTTATCCACATCCCCCTCTAGTTACACCTCGAATCTCCTTGGGAAAAAAAATGCCTCAGCAACTGAATCATCAACCATCCAAGAACCATATTTTGTTCTGCTAACTGAATCATAATTGAAAAGTTAATCATGAAGAGAAACAATAACCCTTCTGTCATATTCCTAATTAACCTACACCGTTGGATTATAAATGATGGGTCTCATGCTTACTCCATATGCCCACTAGCTGTGACCATGGGCCTAAATAAAATGCCTTTCACATTTTTCATTTCGGCAATTCTTGTGATGATATATCTTGATGCTCCATGTCGCGATCCCCGAAACTCCGAAACTCCATGTCACAATCCCCGAAATTCCATGTCGCGATTTCACATTTTGGAATTTTGTCATTTCGACAATTCTTGTGATGAGATAGCTTGACACTCCATGTTGCGATCCCCAAAACTCTGAAACTCCATGTCGCGATCCTCGAAACTCCATGTCACAATTTCACATTTTGGCATTTCGCGATTTTGCATATCGCGAGTTTGAGAGGTTAGGGAGACCCGTTCCTTTGACTTTACAGTTAGTGAAATGATGATCTTTCTCCACGTGTCCTATGGACCCAATGGTCCAGATCTTATCATGATTTCGAAACTTCATGGGCCTTCGTCATCTCTGATCAATGGTCCAAATCAATCCTCGATCCAACGACTAGGATTATTTTGCGATTTCGCATATTGCGAGTTAGAGAGGTTAGAGCACTCCTTCCTTTGACCTTTCAGTCATCAAAATTATGATCTTTCACCATGTTTCCTCTGACTTCAATGGCTAGGATCATTTCATAAATTTACGAGCCTTCGTTGTGCCTAATCAATGGTCCAAGATATCCCTTTGATCAACGACTTACACTAATTCACGATTTTGCATATTGTGAGTTTGAGAGGTTAGGGAACTCCTTCCTTTGACCTCTTAGTCAGTGAAATGCTAATTTTTAACCACTTGTCCTTCCTGAAGATGAACATTCCTCCTGCTTTCAAGATTTTGTAAGCTCACTTCACCTTGCACTTTAAAGAACATGCAGGTTCTCCTGGATCCAACATCGGTTGGACCTTTGGCTCAGATATGATGCATGAGATATGTTCTCTTATACTGCATGCTCCTCCTATCTGATTTCAGATATGAATATCATCGATAAATCTAAATGGGATCCAACGATCATTGTTTCTCTTCACTGTTGAACTTACCATTGCCATGCCATTATCGTTGCACTACTGATCGTGATCTTTTCCATCAATGACAAACATGCATACTCTGCCTCTATTTAAAAACATGCCAACAATGAGTTCCACTTTAGTTGGTTGCTCATACTCATCGCTTTCATCACTTGGGAACTGCCACAGGGAGACACCTTTCCAGAGATCGAACCTTTCAAACCACTAGCCACAAAATTTTGTACGTTGTGGTACTCCAACAACATGAACAAGCAGTGGAAGTCCAATGTTGTTTCCCACACCTATTTCAACCAATTGAAGAATGCAATTTATTCTACACCACGAATCACCCCAAACATAATTCATAGGTTTATAACTTGGATGAAAATTAGCGCGGACCGCCACTTCACCTACATTACGGTGCACAGTGATGAGCATAAACAACAGATCCAATCCTACTACAAGATGACAGAAGATGACTTGGAGGATATTACCAAGGAATGGTCAGCGTACCTCCTTGTTGCAGCAGACCCTGCAGATATGTCCGATGATGAAAGACCTGAAGCTATGCCGGATACACCTGGGCCAAGAAATATTAAGAAGGATGACGAAGTTGAAGATGTCCCTAGCACATCCACGAATACTACTTCGATCTCACCTGCATAGGGAGGTGATGGTGACGAACTAGGTGGCACAGAAGTTGAGAAAAATAGAGGGGAGGTTACTCCACCTAGAGAGGAGGAGGATCCCTCCATGAAAAGAAATATTACACCACCAAAATACTCCTCCTGAAATAAAGATAAGGCCACACAGACCATACTTAAAACTACCCTAACCCCAAATGATTTTGACTTCTTAATTGCTGCGTTGAATGATGTTTCTCTAGAGCTCACAGAAGAGAAAGAAGAAAACCAAGAGGAGATATTCAACTGAATCAAGGGATAACTCCAAGAAGTGTAGCAGGCACTCTAGTCTAGCTGAGTAGTTTCTACAGTGCCCTTGATAAGTGAAACATAAGGAACATGCGATGAGCCCACTCATCTACAATAGATCACTAATCAAGTCGAAGCTCACCTTCAACTAGCCCAAGAAGACATAACACAAGCCACCCACGCTTTGATGCAAGCACAAAAAGAACTTCTAGAACAACAAATTGAGGCATAATGGGAAAATATTTCCCTGAAAGCAAGGTGGGACAAGGAAAAGGCATAGTTTCTAGCAGAGCAACTTGAAGTACAGGAAAGGGTTCACAAAGAAATTCACTCTGTGACGGTCATAGAAGTGAAGATGGAAGACTGTCTCCAATAGTAGGTGAACTAACTAGAATAATTAATACAACAACTCCAACAACACATCACAGATCTGGAGCTCCACACCATGCTTGAGACCCCCCAAGAAATAAGAGATCTAAGAGAGGACACTGCTCGAAGCGCAGTTGGTCGATTAAAAACCTTTTCCCTGGAATGCAAGCAGCTGAGTGCTAGAAGTTTCCAGACTTATGAAACCCTCACAGAGAATCCATAATTGCAGACATTGGAGGCACAACTCCAAGAAGAAAATCAACATGCAAACACGCTATAGGCACAGATAAATAATTTGACCCTAGTCGAAAGAATGAAGAGGTTCGTAGAACAATGTACAACCCAACAACAAGTACATATGCTGCAAAGTAAAGTGATGGAAGTCTCCCAACAAATTCAACCAATCTAAGAAAAAGCATGCCATCTGTTCGCTAAACTTGAACAGGTTGTCATCACTATAGAACAACGTGTGGAAGGACTACTCAATGACACAGTGATCCAGGAATTCACTGAGCAAGAAGTTGTCACACTGTAGCAGGTTAAATAAGCTCGAGCCAAGATTGAAGAATTAGAGGCAGAATTTATTAGATCAGAGTGACTCAAGATGAGTCACATGTGAGTGGTGGGGGCATGTTGGCCCTCGACCAAGTTTTGAAGAATAATTGGTCATATTTGACTATTTTTGGGACTTCGACATCTTGCCAAAGATGGAGCGCAACTCAAAGCARAAATTAGGGAAACTAGACCTATTTTTGGGTCCCTTTAGGGTTTTGGGTTAATGTAACGGGAAAGGGATATTGGCCCGTGGGTTCACCCAATTTTAGGCCCATTTTTGTAATCTATRAAAGATACTTAGGCAAAGTAAGAAAAAGGGGAAAAAGGGGAGAGTAGTACATCTATGTGATAGCTTAGTGCTAGAACTAAATTTGTGTGATCAGATGTATCTTGTAAATACTCTATGCATGATTGTAAGAAGCTTGCAAGTTGTTTTGTGTTGAAGTGGAAGGAAGAAGGATCTAGCAAGTTGTGYAGATCTTCTATCCTGTGTGAAGCAAGGATTGTTGAAGCTCTGTGTTGTAACTTCTTGACTRAGATAATAAAGAAGAAGATCTTGTGGATGTAGCCCCAGGGTGGGGGTGAACCAYGGTAACTTTGTGTATTGTGCTCTGTTCTTTGACCTAATCTGTTTATCTCCTTCTTGGCTAAGTGCTTGATGTGATTAAATAGATTTATTTATTCTTTGTTCTTATGAGATAAGAATGAATGTTAGAGATGATATATGCATAGTTCTTAGTCTGCTGAAGCCGATCTATCTTGTTGTGGCTAAGTGCTTAATTATCTTAGATCTAAGTACTCACTGCGATACTCTATGTTATCTACAAAGTGTTGTAAGGGTTGAATATTGATGGATAAACCATGCTAGATGATCACTAAGTGCTATAGTCACAGATCTATGTCCCAGCTAAGGTTGCAGACATTTGGGTCGTGCAACCACCCCTGCCTCTACCTCGGGTGAGACTTCATCTGCTTCACAGGTGTTTCCAAAAGGGCCATTATTTAGGGTTTTTTTGGTGCACTCTTGAGCATTGAACCCTAGGTCTACCCCTATGCCAACAACCATGCTACTCTGTAAAACACTCTGATACACTCTAAAATCAACTTGTAGCACACCCCAAGCCTCCTAGGTTAGGGTCTACCACATTGATAAATTATCATGTTTCTGGTATTAAAAAATGTACATACCCAGCCATAGTTTTATTGGGCTATGGTACACAAAAAATATTGTGGAACTTCATACATATAAAACTTAATATAAAATTACATTCTGTTAATACATTGGTTAATGTGCAACTAACAGTAAGCCTATATAGGAAAAAATCATAAATATAAGACATGTACAAATACACAACATGTAAATGAACACATAATTGATACTTACCCTTTTATAGATGACCACCAACTATGTTCAAACCTTCCATGAACCTCCCAGTCTTAGACCATGCTACTCATCACTCTTAGTAGTGGGTTAGCCCCGATCTAGGACTAAACTCTACCTATGTAAAGGGATTCCTGTGCTATGCTGAGATAATTGGAAGTTGCACAGTCAAAAATAATGATTCCATCCCAGGACCCAACTCAAACTAACGACCTACAACATCTCATTCCCCACATGCCTGTCCCACCCCAGGAAGTGTGCCCCTTCTCTTCTCAACAATCCTTCAGCTGCCCCACTTCCCTTCCAGGGATTCAAAAATAGGTCAGACATGAAGTCTTAGAGAATTATAGCTGTCGTTGGTATTCCTCTATGAAAATCACTTCCCCAGCAACCTCTCTCACCTAGAGAGATTTTCTTACAGGATTGACAACCTGCTTCTTCATTCCATGGGCCTAACAACCCACCTCTTCAAACCCCATGCTTGGAAACCTTCTTCTTATTCTATCTCCTTAGTCAATTATGTAAGGGTGATGGAAGCAACAAAGCTCAGGTATAGAACAAATGAAGGAAGCAACAAAAAACCATTAAGTCATGGTACGACTCAGGAAAAGTACAAGTGCATTGTGCTTCACAGGAAAAGTACAGGATAGCTCAAGGTGCCTGCTAGTTCCAGAGGTGTGTGCAAGTTGCAAGGGTTGATGATGGATGGGATGGGTTTGTGCATGAGTGTGTGAGTCAATGGCGTAAACATGAGAAAATATAATATTTCCCCCCACCTATATTTTGATGCATGATGATTGACACATGGATCTCCCTGAGCTCATTTCTCTCCACTTGGGATTCATTTCCTCTTCCATGAGACTTAGGATAGATAAATTATCTTCACCATAGTCTTTAGGAAATAATAGTATAATATTCCTTTTGATATAATCCCTCTATTTTATCCCCTTTCCTAGGATCTTATCCCATTCTTTCCCTTCCTAGTGGATTTTAGTCCCCCATACGCTTTTATCATGGTCATTCTACACACAATGATGTATTTTATTAATGATATGAGTGTTTGAATATACAAAAATAGGCTCACTGGCCTTAGCATTTGGGCTCTTCGTCTAAACATCACATATGCCTCCTAGCTTATAATTTCTTGGATCACGATCCTATTAAACATGTTTACAATTCAGTTGGGGCTTGGCCTTGGGGTATTACAATCCCCTCCCCTTATTTTTTCACTTCCCTCAGTGAAACTTATTTACATATTGCCATCATGATTTTCAAAAATCTTAAAAAATATGTGGGTATTATGCCTGCATAGCATCTTCATTCTCCCACATTGCATCCTTAGGACTGTACAAGGTCCATTGGACCTTTATTATACATATGGATCGATTATGGAGCTTCTTGATCTTTTGATCTAGTATGCACATGAGATGCACTTGAAAAGTGCCTTCTTGCTCCACCTGAATGACATTCCAATCAATAATGTGATTAACATCATGTATATACTTCTCAACCAATTGTACATGGAGTATATTATGAATAGAAATAGATGCAGGTAATCCAAGCATACAATATTTAGCCCCAATCCTTTCTAGGATTTCAAATGTCCCACAATAATGAGCTGCCAACTTGGAACAATCTCCCAATTTCAGGGAACTTTTGTTGGCCTTCACTTTTAGGAATACATGATCTCCTACGTAGAATTACCTGTGAATTATGCCCTTATCAACATAGATTTTATTCCTTTATTTATTGACCTTTAAATTGTGCTTTATTTTTTATATCTTCTCTTCTATTTCCCTAAGAAACTCTAGCCCCAATACTGCTCTATCTGCTAGGTTGTTCCAGCTTATAAGTGTGTTTCACTTTCTTCCGTAAAGTGCCTCAAATGGGCTCATCTTCAGGGATGCTTGGTACCCATTGTTGTAAGAAAATTCTACCAAGTGTATATAGTCTTCCCATTTAGATGGTTTATCCATCACATACATACTCAACATATCTTCAATAACTTGGTTCATGCTCTCTATTTTCCCATCATATTTCGGATGATAAGATGTGCTAAAAATCAGATTTGTTCCAAATACTTTAAACAAACCTTTCCATAATTTTGAGGTAAACTTTGGGTCTATCATACACAATTGTCTTGGCTATACCATGAAATTGAACTACTTCCCTAATATAAATATCAACAATGTTATTTTCCTTGTTATTTAGCTTCACTAGAATGAAATGGGGATATTTAGTAAGCTTATACACCACTACCATGATAGAATAATGTTGCTTGTTTGTTTTGGGCAGCTTGGTGATGAAATCCATTTCCACTACTTCCCACTTCCACCCAGGAATGGGTAATGGCTGCAACAAACCATTTCAGTGCCTATGCTCAGCCTTGACCTTTTGACATTCCCAACATTTGGCAATGTACCCAAAAAGTTATTTCTCCATGCTTGGCTAATAATATTGGCTCTTGACAGTTGTAATAGTTT
Organism: Picea glauca; assembly: GCA_000966675.3. Taxonomy (NCBI): domain Eukaryota; kingdom Viridiplantae; phylum Streptophyta; class Pinopsida; order Pinales; family Pinaceae; genus Picea; species Picea glauca. Next base: position 1,073,532 of record JZKD02S1757777.1, on the reverse strand, counting down.
TCTAAGACCCCGGGTTCCCAGCATAAGGAACATCATGCATTTCCCTCAGTATCAAAATTTTCAATTCCTGGGAATTGTGATCCAGGTGGATATCAATTTCCACCCACCTTTTCCAACTGGCTCAAAATAGTTTTCTGGCAATTTTGGCAATTTACTATTTTTAGCAGTTTTAACTTCCAGGGATATTTTGAGTGCCTAAATGAAGGTTTTTCGAGATAAATATTCTCAATGATATCCAAATGATTGATTTATCCCCTACAATTAATATCCTTGACGATACCTTTGCAACGGGCTATCATACGCCTAAAACATAGATCGTATGCAAAAGTTACGACCCCGGGAAGTTGATGTACTAACCTACCCAAACGAGGCCCAAATGAATTTTGGCACTTCATCTCCTAGGGTTAGGTTTTTTGGATGTATAGGGTTTTTTGAATTCCTATTTGTTGTAAAAAGGCCTTCAGATCCTCATTGTAATCATCTTATTGTGAATGCGAGTATCCGTCACATATCTTCTTAGAGATAAGATGTCACCATTCTAGCGAGTCTTTCACTCTGTATTTTTACAGTCTTTGTACATTTCTTTCATTATATCTCTGCTCTCAATTCGTGCCAAAAATAATCCGTATCAAATTGGGTACATAAATATTTTTTCTGTACATGAGAATTTCATCAATTCCTAGCTTGTAATCTTCAATTTTCTATTGCAAATTACCATTTTGTAATTTTTCCACTAATTCCATGTAATGCAAATATGATTTTGTAGCCTCTAAGGTTCTTCCCTTCAAATCAATTTGACACATGTTGATGGTTGTAGCATGCAACTCATGCACTCTCCTACTGAGTGCATCAACCACATTTTTATCTTTCTCTTTGATATTCTTTATATGAAAGTCATACTCACTGAGAAATTCCAACCATTTCTTATGCTTGACATTTAAAGTTGGTTGATCAACTAAATATTTCAGACCATTATGGTTTGTCCTCAACTCAAACCTTTTTCCCATAAGGTAGTGTCTCCATTTCTTCAAGGCATGCACTATGGATTCCAACTCAAAATCATGAGTGGCATAGAGCCTTTCATTCTACTTCAAATTTCTCGATTCAAAATATACCACATATCCATTCTAACTGAGGACTCCACCAAGTCCTTCTTAACATGCATTTGTGCGGACAATGAAGTCTTCATTTGGATCCTCAATCCTTAGAATTAGAGCACTGGTTAATAATTGCTTCAAGTATTGGAATCTCTTTTCACACTCCAATGACCACTGGAACTTTACTCCCCTCCTTTGCAAGGAAGTGATCGAGTGAGAAATCTTTGACAATACCGTAATGAATTTTTTGTAGTAGCCAATGAGACCCATGAAGGATCTGAATTATGTCACATTCTTAGGTGTTGACCACCCTTTAATGGCCTCAATCTTTTCAGGGACCACAATTATCCCTTCTTCCGATATGATATGCCCCAAATAATGAATTTGGTTCTGATAAAATTAGTACTTTCTCAATTTGGAATACAATTGATTCTTTATTAACAGTTGTAATACCATATTCAAGTGCTACTCATTTTCCTCTTCTGAATTGGAATATATAAGGATGTCATCCAAAACCACAATGAAAAAATTATATAAGTACTCTTGGAAAAAACCATTGATTAAACACATGAAGAAAGTTGGTACATTTGATAACCCAAATGGAATCACTGTGAACTCCTAATGCCCATACCTTGTTTTGATAGCAGTCTTCCTGATGTCTTCATTTTTAATTCTTACTTGATCATAACCTGATATGAGATCAATATTTGAGAATATTTTTGCAGTCTTCAACTAATCAATGAGGTCATTGATCCTTGGCAAAGGATAATTATTATTTACAGTTACTTTGTTCAACTACCTGAATTCAATAGATAGTCTCAATGTCCCATCCTTCTTCTTAAAAAATACAACTGGGTTAGCCCAAGGTGACACACTTGGGTATATATACCCCTTCCTCATAATCTCTTTGAGATACATTTGTAACTCCTTCATTTTTGGTGTACTAATTCTTTAAGGAGTCTTTGATACTGGAGCTACTTGAGGCATCAGATTTATAGAGAAATAAATATCTGTTTTAGGAGGTAATCCTTGTATTTATTTAAACACATCCTCAAACTCCTTTAGGACTGCATAATATTCAATATTTGACATCTTATCCTTAGGTTTCTCTTCCATATGGGATACAATTATTTGGCAACCCTTTCTGTAACACTTATTTAGTTGCATTGTTGATATTTCTCTGACCTCTACTGCCCTAGGAATTCCTTGGACTTTCATTAGCTTCCCTTCCTTATCTAGGTAAGTAAATTCCTTTTTATGAAAGTCCAAGACAACATGGTGTTGGTCCAACCAATCCATCCCAATTAGACAGTCATATGAATCTAAAGGAAACATGTTCAAATCTTCTTTGGTGTTCATTCCATTCATGTCTATTGGACATGACTTTACCAATTCATTAACCTTTCTTTTGGCTCTGGTATCCAGCTACACCAACCAATATTTCCTATGCTTTCTTCTTAGAAAATGAAATCTTTCCATGACCTTAGGATCTATATAACTATGAATAGACCCTAAATCAATTAAAATTTCAATGGTTTGGTTGTTGATCATACCTTCCACTTCAATCATGTGTGATTGAAATTATGCTTGCTTATTTTCCAGGGTTGCATAGATCCTTGGTACATTTATTCCCATGTCCTCCATTGTTTCCTCTTGTTGTAATTTGTGAACAAATCTCACTTTGTCACTTCTTTGAGGACAATCTTTGTACAAAGGATCTCATTTACAACCCCAACATTGAATGGGTGGATGCCTTGGCCTTTTCCCACTTGTCTCAATCACTTTGGTCTCTCTAGAAGCTGGTTGTCCCTAAGAACTATTTCTGAAGAAAGGTGGTGTATTCCCCTTCTTCCTATGTTCCATATTGAACTTCTTCTTGTCTTCCCATTTTTGGAAAGTTGGCTTCCCTTTCTTCTGATCATATAGGCATTTAGCTTGCCTTATGGTCTCTTCCAATGCCTTGGGATCATCATATTGAATCTTGTCACTAATGAAAGATGGAAGCCCATTAAGATACCTCTGAATCTTAACGATTTCATCCTTGATGAATGAGACATACTTCAATAATTCCAAAAACCTTATTTCATACTCATCAATGGTCATACTTCCAAGCTTGAGTTCAAATAACTCTTTCATTTTCTTGTCATAATATCTCTTAGTCAGGTATTTCTTTTCAAAATACTTCTTGAATTCCTTCCAAGAAATATTTTTCTCCTTGATGTGTTGCACCTACACAAGTTGATCCCACCACATGGATGCCTTTCCTTTGAACTGGTAGATAAAAATTCTTCCTTTTGCATGAGAAGAATAATTATGCAATGGAAAATATTTTCTCATGCCTAGTAGCCATGTCTCAACATCTTCATCCTTCTTGTGCTCACCATCAAATGTAGGAGGTTTGATTTTTTTCATTTCTCCTCACAATTCATCCACACCATACCTCTTATGATGCTTACTGACAGGGGATGAACTGGAGTTGTTGGTTTCACTCCTATTGGAATTCATTGGGAAGCGAAGGTGATGTTTTCTAGCACTCCTTGATCTTCCTTTATCATCACGAAACCTATGAATTTTTTATTTTCTTTATCCATTCTCCTTATCCAATTTCTTTTCAATTATGTTCAGGATCTGTATTAACTTCATGTTAAAGTCTTCCTTCTACTCCTTGTCTTTTACAATCTTTCATTATCATCCTTGTGACTTTGGATATCTTTTTTCAAATTTATAATGGTTTCTTCCATATTCAAGTTTTCATCCTTTCCCTATCCATGTCCATTGGGGTTTGTTCCTTCAATACCCAAATGGACATACATTCCTCTAATCTCATATTCCTGACTATAATCCCCATGTGTCTCTTCTATCCCTATACACTCTATGATGTTTTGGATCTGATATATTTGTTTTTAACTCTGTAAAACATGCAACCAACATATCTTTGTTAGGCTAACTGACTCAACAATTTCATGAAAATATGAATCATTTTGGTTCAATAATACACCTGACTTATTTCTTCTGATTTTTTGAAAAATGGAATGTTCAAATCAATATTCTGGGTGAAACATTATGTTCTATTATCCAAGTTCTTTCCAATGATTTCTCCCTTTCTCAATTATGAGTTTCGAGCAAAAAGTTATGTATATTTGAACATTGTCTTTCCTAGAAGGTAATCTCTGTACACATGTTCTTCTTCTTCAGAGACGAATTGGCTCTTGGACCCATGTTGGATCCTCTCATAAATTAAACAGGCCTTCTTTAAATATTTAGGCATAGGTTTGTATAGCTTGGAACCCTACAAATTCCTACTTATATCCCCCTTTTGTATTTGAAACATCAATTCATGTATTAGCCCCCTTCTGTCTTTGAAAATGTCAATTTTGGTATTGGCCCTCTTTTATTTCAACTGACATCACATAGGACCAAGGTCTATGACCAAGCGCTTAGCTAATGTGTGCTTATATAGATATTTGGGACTTTCGGGCTTCGGAACTCTGATATTTGGAGGTTCTTATTGCATCATAACTTATTTCTCTCGAACTTCGAATTGGTGAATCCTTACACAATACCTCTTTGGAGTTTCGGGGCTCCTCTACTTCGACGCTTCGAGACATCAAAAATTCAGGATTCGGGGGTTCTTCCAAATCCACACATCATTCCTTTTGAATTCCAAACTCGATAATTTCCTAAAGAATCTCTTCAGAGATTTGGGCTTCGGTGGTTCTCTCATCAACATACACACATTCCCATTAATGCCAAATTGGCGAAATTCCAGAGTCATTTTCAGAAACCACACACCAGGGGGTGCTACATGGTAGAAAATAAGGAGTATACAGGTCTCCCTATATGATGGATGACACGTTTTGTTGAGCCTCTAAATTGACATCGACACTACCCTATTATACTCCTCATCTATACCATTTTGTCTTACCTAAGCTTGGATAAATGACAAAGAACACTACCATTAGCCATTGATGAGGTCATAAGGTAAAGTATAATTCATTCATTCATTTTTGTGGTTTATTGAGCTAGGAGACTAAATGTTTCATGTACTAATGTTTTAATTTTCCATGTGTAACCTTTGACCTCTAGATGAGTCCAGCCTTTCTGTACCAGCTCAACCATCTGGTACTTATGCACCAGATTGCCACTGTCTAAATCTAGTACCAAATGCACCTTCCATTCACATATGATACTGAACCATCCACTGTTGTGATCCAGTACCAATGGCCTCAAACTATTCTAGTCCAGTACCAACCACTTGCATATTATTTGGATCCGGTACCATTTACCAAATCTCACCTGTCACGATCCAGTACCAATATAGGAAGCAAAATATACCAAGTTTAGCTCTAGATTGTATCAAAGATAATTATTGGGTTTTTTTTGAATCATTAAAGCTCTAAAAAGGATATGATAAGCTTGTTTGTTTATTTCTTCATCCTCATATGCTTCGTGTCATGAGGATGAAGCTTAAAATATGTAACCGAATATATAAATTTGACAATTGACTGGTTTTCTAAAGATTTCACCTCCTTGTGTTTCACGACTAAGACTGTTTAAATAGTCATGAAAAGGATGGTGGAGGTAGTAGAGAGTTAGCATAACACAGTATGTGAAGTAGTGTTACATATTGCAGAACAAATTTTGAGTTGAAGTTTAATAGAAGGATGTCATTTATTTCCAGGTCTTGATCATTTATGAATGAATGTGAGTTGAGTTGTTAGCATAGTTTAATTCTATGTTTTGAAATTCGAGTAAGAGGAATGAGTGGATTGAAAGAAAGCTTACTGTAGACTCCAGTCGCTGACCTGTTGAAGCGACAAGGGCCCACCACCCAACAAAGGTCATCATCCTTATAGATTAGTGTTAGCATTTGATTTCAATAGTATAGATGTTAGACTAGATGAATCTTTGACCCTTTCAAAGGATAGCAGTATAGTCCAGTTTAGGTTTCGATTGTTTAGAGATCTTTACTTACTCTATTTCTATTTTTATGAATTTGATTTTGTTTCATGGACATGAATGATGGCAATAGTAGTCAGACATAATTGATGGAGAACTAGTGAAGTTTACAATAGCACATTGTGAACCTCATCATACTCAGTATATTGACTATTGAACTACCCATGCTATGTGTTGATGATTGATGTGTGATTTCCCTTTCAAAACTGTGATTACATAGTTAGTTTTCTAGGTCAGATAGCATAGATGATCTATCAAAAGAACTCCATCTCATACTTGCATGCGCCATAATGGAGTAGATAGCCTCTCTGTGAAAGACAACCAAAGTGCATTTTGATTTTCTAGTTTGTTTTGTTTCCAACATGCATAATCTAGAATAGTTCTATACTCATGGCATTAGAATTACCATCCTTACTGGTGTCTTGTAACTCTGTTGATTATGAATCCCGGATTGATAATTAATGAGTGCATTATATTACACATATAAGTAGCACAACATTTTGGTGCTGTTGTCGGGGAGTTGCAAACGGTAGGAAGTGATTTTTAGCTTAGATTGTTTCCATAGTTTTTGAATGATTTTAAAGGTTGCTTGAGGGAGGAATATAAAACGTTTAAGACATGAGTGAACATTCACATGGCCACTATAGTAGGGTTCTCTGAAGCCAGGTTTCCATCTTACCTTCTAGATAGAATTAGGATTTCAATTCAGTTAAGAATCAAATTTCCATTTTATCCATAGATATAGATATAATAAGGGTAGATTTGTAAGCTCTAAAGATTAAAAAATAACCCCCCCCCCCCCACTAATCCAACTGACAGTGGTGCAAGATAAATTCCACCAGTAGAAAGTTCAAGGGGAGCTAGCGAGGCTTTAGGAGAAGAACCTAAAATAGAAGAATCAGCATTGGGGTGGGCAGAACGTGAATCCGATGAAAGTTCAGGAGACACAAAAAATTTAGTTTCTGAACCATCTATCAATGGAATGGAAGAAGAATAAGGAAATGAAACCACTGAGACTGATACCTTTGGGTTTCCAATCTTGAATATTTCCAGAAACATTAGCATGAAACACATCCCACTATCATCGTTACCCACTTTTAGAGGTATGTCAACTGAAGATCCAGACTTATTCTTATTCGAGTTTGACATATTATGTAAAATATATAACTACTTAGATGATGCCCCAAAACTTAAGCTCTTTCCTACTACAATGAAAGATTCAACCTTAAGATGGTTCATGAGCTTAGGAGAAAATACAATCCTCTCTTGGGATCAAATGAAAGACACATTTTTATGGAAATACCAAGACTATTGTAAGGATAATGCTAAGAATGACATTTTTAAAATGCAGCAAACAAAAGATGAAATCCCTGAAGACTACTTAGAAAGGTTCTTATACAACTACCAGAAATCAAAATTATTCACCATAGACCCAATTGTAGTAAGAACCGTATTTTTGAAGGGTATTAGAGATGATTGCATAGAATTTTTAAATTTGTTAAGTTCAGGAGATGTGCACCAAAATCATTTTGTAGAGATTGTAGATTACTATAGAATATACTCAAGAGGACAAGCTAAAATAGGCAAAGCACCAAGAGATTCTTTTAGCAAAAATACAAGACAAAGCTTAGGAACTGTCACCAAAATTGAGTTAGGAAACCTATTAGAGAACTTTAAAACAGGCATCTTCAGCACAGTTAGTAACCAGTTATATACCCTAAAACTGAAAAAGAAACAATAAGAAGAGACTATTTTAGCAATATTATGTCCTAGATGCCGAAAGAAGCATGATGAGAAAGAATGTCCAATAAATGTCATAGAAATTTGTGGCATGTGTACACTAGAGCACCCCACATATGAGTGTCCAACTTTTCTTGAACTACAAGTCATGTATAGGGGAGGAGGATTCTCACAAGAACAATCATACCCTTTCAGAAGACCTTGGAGAGCACAAAACCCCAATGCATTGTATGACCCTAATGCACAGTATCAACAACAACAATGGGGTCCTCCCCCAATGATCTATCCACAATGGACACCTCAACAAGCTTAAACTCAACCTTGGCAACAAGTTTGGAGGGGACCTATGTATGGGAATCCCTCTTACCCTACATATCCATAGTATCCTGCAAATATTTCCCAATTACTACCTGGATTTAACCCACCACAGATGCAAGATTTACTCCCACCTCCTATACAACAACAATTTACAACCCCCTTGAACCCTAACCAACAACAACAAGTACCTATAAATGCCAATCAACAACCACAAAACCAAGCTGCCCACAACCCTCCAAGACCAACACCAATCCCTGCCCAACCAATCCATAACCCCAATAATTGAACCACCCAGCCTGTGCAGAACATAGAACTTTAAACCTTTCCCACATATGAAATTCAACTACAATCAGGGAAAACTATAAATCAATCAAATCCTGGAGTAATAATTTAGGAAGAAAATGATAATCATTCTAAGGAAGAAAACACTCAAACCACCCCTGTAGAAGAAGAGACTTCCCCTCCTATTCTAATCACTTCTCAGTTTGTACGAGTACCTCAACAAGTTAATCTTCCACCCTACCCCAAAATACTATTAGTGAAGAAACCTGACCCACCCTTGCACAAAGACATAGAGGATGAATTATGAAATGTATGTATAAAAATACCTCTGCTGCAAGCCATTAAGGATATCCCCATATATGACAAAATCATAAGGGATATTTTCCTTAATAAACTAGGAAGGAAGAATAAGGAACCTCCCCTTTTTCAGGTGGTGGGGAAATTAGCTGAATTTATTTCTGAAATTCCATACAAATATAATGACCCTGGGAACCCAGTAGTCACCATTGAAATTAATGGTATTTATTTACCAAACACACTCATTGATTTGGGTGCAACAATTAATGTAATGCCTTTTGGCACTATGAAAAAGCTCCAAATCAATGAGTTAAGACCAACCCAAACCATGATAGAGTTGGCAGATAAGTCAGTCATTAGCCCTGCAGAAAGTCTAGATGATGTCATAGTCACTCTAGCTTCTTGGGAATATATAGTAGAATTTCTAGTCATCTAATCTAAATCATCCTCCAAACCAGGACACCTTGTAGTTCTTGGCTGGCCACAATAGATGCCTTTATCAGTTGTTGGTCTGGTGGGATGACTATATCCAATGGCACACATAGCCAAAATCTTGTCCTTTTTCCTCCTGCCCAACCGACACAGGAAATACCTATCTGGTTAGAAAACCCTTATGGAGAAGAAGATTTCATCAGACGCCTGTTAACACTTGAACATGTAAGAGGAATGAAAGAAAAATTGGATGACCAAGTCTTAAGTTTATTTTTTGGCTAATACAAATTGTATTGAATACCCGAGGTCTTTTACAGAGTTGTCACACATTTTTAGTTCCAAATTTCAACAAACACCCTGATATCACTCAATTATATACTTTATCACCATCTCCCTCAGAGAAGGAAGAAAGTATTGAACTTGTTGAGATTATCCCAGGAAAACCTTTGTATATCAACTCTAGTTTGGAACCAGAACAAAAGACACAAGTAATTGAAATGCTCCCGAGACAATTTGAGGCCTTTGCATGGGATTATGCAGACATGAAAGGCATTCACCCTAACACATGCACACATCATATCTACACTAATAACCAAATCAGACTAGTTATATAGCCTCAGTGAAGGATGAATCCATCCCTTAAAGATATTGTAAAAGAGGAATTGAAAAAACTCCTTCAAGCCAATCTCATATGCCCCATTTCAGATAGTAAATGGGTGTCTCCACTTGTCATAGTTCCCAAGAAAAAAGGTAAGTGGAGAATATGTGTAGACTTTAGGGAGTTCAACAAATCCACCCAAAGAGATTATTTTCCCTTACCATTTATTGATCAGGTGTTGGATACCTTGTCTGGAAAGAAGTATTTTTCATTCCTAGATGGGTTTAGTGGTTATAACCAAATACAAATAGCCCTCGAAGACCAGAATAAGGCCACTTTCACCTGCCCATGGGGAACCTATGCTTATAGGGTTCTTTCTTTTGGACTTTGAAATGCCCCAACCACTTTTCAAAGGGTTTTCCTAGCCATTTTCACTGACCAATGATTGCATGGAAGTCTACATCGATGACTTTATAGTCCATGGAAAAGACTTCCAGGAAGCTTTGACTAGTCTAGAAAAAGTCTTGATTAGGTCTAAGGAAACTAATCTTTCCCTAAGTAATGAAAAGTCAAAGATGATTCTCACTGAAGCTATTGTTTTGGGACATCACATCTCTGGTTCTGGAATGAGAGTTGATCCGACAAAGATTCATATTATCACACAATTCAGAATACCTTCCTCACAAAAGGAAGTTCATAGCTTTTTAGGGCATGCTGGCTACTATAGAATATTCATTCTGAATTTTACAAGACTAACTACTCATTTATTCAAGTTATTATCTAAAGAATCTGAATTTAAGTGGGATGATGAATTCCAAATATCTTTTGAGATTCTAAAATAGAAATTGTCAACTACCCCTGTATTAAGAGGACCAAATTGGTCCCTTCGTTTTCATATCTGTATCAATGCCTCAGACATAACCCTTGGGGCAGTTCTTAGATAAAGGGAAAATCGAATGCCTTATTCTATTTACTTTGTTAGTAAAAATCTGTCTCCAGCTGAAGTTAATTATACAGTCACAGAAAAAGAATTGCTAGTTGTGGTCCATGCTATCAATAAATTTGGACACTATACTACAGGATATCAAGCTTTTGTACACACTGATCTTAATGAACAATCCTGTAACAAATCCTAGAGTTACAAGATGGTTGTTATTATTACAAGAGTTCAATATCAACGTTACTGATAGACCTGGTAAGGATAATCTTGTGGCTGATTTCTTATCTAGAATGATTCATCTGGGAGATAATGCACCAGTAGAAGATAAATTTCTTGATGAAAATTTGTTTTCTATTTCTACATTTTCTCCTTACTATGCATATGTAGCTAACTATCTTGTGACAGGGAAGATGCCTCAAAAATTGTGTTCTAGAGAAAAACAGAAAGTAATTCAGTTAAGTGCAAACTACATGTGGTACGATGATTGTCTCTACAAAATAGGACCAGATTTGGTAATAAGGAGATGTGTAAGGGAAGATGAAATTCATGATATTTTGAAAGCTTGCCATGATGGTCCTTGTGGAGGACACTTCGCAGGCCAGGGGACCGCTTATAAAGTTTTGCAATCTAGTTATTATTGGCCTCATATTTTCAAAGATGCTAAAACCTATGTATCCAATTGTGATGAATGCCAATGAATGGGTAAGCCTACTTCACGAGACCAAATTCCACTTCAAGCCCAAGTAGTCATTAAGCCTTTCGAGAAATGGGCATTAGATTTTTTAGGGCCCATTAACCCTGTATCTAAAAAGGAAAGTACATACTTGTATGTACTGACTATGTGACTAAGTGGGTTGAAACAAAATCTTTACCAGCTGCAAGTGAACAATCAATGGTAGATTTCCTTTTTAATGACATCTTTACTAGATTTGGTGTACCTCGAGAAATTGTGACTGATCAGGGAACTCAATTTACCTCTAATCTAGTCAAATATGTTACATACCAGTACCAAATTAAACACAGGAAATCTACACCCTACCATCCACAGGAAAATGGACAAGTAGAATCTACCAACAAAGTTATTGAGTCCATTCTTACCAAAACAGTACATCTACACCGCAAGGATTGGGATGGAATATTACTAGAATCCTTATGGGCTTATAGAATCACCTAGAGGAATACAACAGGACATACACCATATGAGTTGGTGTATGGGAAGCAGGTACTTCTCCCATAGAATTCCAAATCAAAACCTTCAGGACTATAGTACAAGTTGGCATGAACTTGGATGAAGCCCAGCAACAAAGACTCTTACAGCTTACTGAGTTGGACAAAATCAGGCAGGAAACACTTCAAAGAACCACCTTCATTCAAGAGCAGAGAACAAAATGGCATGACAAGTACCTCAAAAATAAAAAATTTCAACAAGGAGATTGGGCCCTGTTGTATGAAAATAGATTCAAGAACTTCAAAGGTAAGTTAACTACTCGTTGGATGGGACCTTATAAAATTGACACTGCCTATGATAACGGTTCAATTGGGATAAAGACAATCAACGAACATCAGAAACGACTACTTGTGAATGGTCATCGATTGAGAATTTATAACAAACCCCTGTCAAAAGAGGAATTTCCGACACATATACTAAAAAATTTAGATATGCAGGTGATCAGTAAGGAAGGAGACCTTCCTACTAATCCACATTGATTGATTGATTTATTTTTAAACTTTTGTACATAGGTGTGGATTGTGTTTTGTTAACAAGTTGAAGGTAACAAGGGATTCTTACCTCCTTTTGTTTTACTTTCACATTTTATCTGTGTAAGTAGATTTCTATAATTATTTGATCCTTCAAAGAACTTGCTAAACATTAGTTTGTAGGCATCAACAATACTCTGTTCTACTCCAGTACCAGAAATCCTATTCTGGTCCGGTACCAGCAGTCCTGTGTTGGTCTGGTACCATAAGTCTGTCCTTATATGGTACTATCAGGACACATCACCTAATTGACAAGGAATGCTACGCATATTTCAAAATATTATGTCAATTAATATGAAGTATGAAGCCATGCAACAATCACTTAAGCTGGAACCAAGAAGTCAAATGCATCATCAAATGGTAGCCCTTATGAAGCAATAATTTCTTTTGGTTATGTTGCTGACTAAAGGGAAGTATCTTTAATTTCTTTTGGGTCTGTTGCTAGCTAAAAGGAAGGATTTTTAATTTCTTTTGGTTCTGTTGCTAGCTAAAAAGAAGTATTTTAATTTCTTTTGGTTCTGTTGCTTGACAAAGAAGACATAATCTTTACCTATGATTGTTAAAAGAACCATGATGAATCTGCTTTAAAGTCTAGAGGTTGCCTTTATCCAGTATTTCAACATTATTAAAGGGATAAAAAAACTATATTAGCCTACAAGTAACTATCTCACCCTAACTAGACTTCAATAGTATTCATTGGATTATCTTTTYTAAAGAGTAACATATGAGTATATGAACACTCTCTGTCATGGGCACACTAGGAAAACTTTTATGGAAGAGGATGTATCAGTACCCTAAGGTAACTTTAGGTAATTCTCTTATGGACAAACTCATAGAAAATTATACATCTGGATCCAATGTGAAATACATAAGTTTATATTTTCCTTCAGACAAATCTTTAAAGACATCCAGAGAAGAGAATATACCTTCCAACCCAATACCATCCCAGCCTGTAAAAAGATTTTCAGACGAGCCTCCCCTATCACCATGCAAAAGCACTCTTTAATAAAAATCGAAATAGGTGAATATGGAAAAGAAGCCTCTGATGGAAAAAGGGTTTAAGAGACTAACCCACCAGGATACTGAACAGGTCTACTGGAAGTGGGTACCAGTCTATCATATGACTAGGAAAACCCATTAGGGTACTAAATAGGCATGTTGGCAATGGGTCATTGTGCCTGGGGAAGGGATGTCTCTCACTAATTATCTCAAATATGCCACTGGAGTACTGAACATGCTTCTTGGCAGTGAGTTCTAGTTGAGAAATGTCTCATCTATACTTGTCTGATTGAAAAATTCACTTTTGTCATCTAAAAAAAGAACTTTACAAGCAAAGGTCATTGTTGACATTTATGAGATACAAACTCTAGATTAACAGACAAGATAATTACTACAAGCAAATGTCCATTTGAGAATTACCCTAAGTCAAATTTACTGGTCTGACATCTAAAGCCTACATTACCTAAGAAGGAAACTTCTTAAGAGTGGATCCCTAACTAGGGAGTCTAATCTACTTATACTGTGAAATTTATCCATAACATCTAATGATAGTAAATCTCTCAAGCAAGTTAGGTTGGATCTGTTCTTCTGGAAAAAATATAAACACCTCCCTGTCTTCACTGCTGAATGCTACCCTTGTCAATAAGTCATCAAAAGAAAGGCAATTTCAATTTTTTAGACATGTGATCATATGCTAGGTGATAAATTGTTAAGAAAAAGTACTCAACGCCTTGAAAAAGAGATAATTTCAGATAATAAGCCTCTTCGAGGGGGCAACCTCATTTTACCCCACTTAAATATTCAAGTACAAGATGATTCAAAATGAAAATTTCTCCTCGGTATATATAGGAGACTAGGAGGTATAATTACAACTAATGGCCTAAAGCCGACATAAATAAAATAACTTTACTAATATAATATGCCCTAATTAAGGGGTAGTGAGACAATATTAGGGCTTAATATGCCCCTCCCCTTGAGACAAGTGTTGTCTGCAACGCTTAAGTAACTCTAGATGATTCTGTATAAAAGACTCATCTTCCCAAGTGGAATCTTCAGCTAGTAGTTTCCTCCATTTAATGAGATACTCTGAAATGGGTCTATTCCTTAGCTGGCGAATTCTTGTGTCAGTGATGGCTTTAGGCTCCAATATGATTTTTCCTTCCTCATCAAGTTCTGGAAGTATAGTTTGAACTGGGATCTTGTCGCCTACAACCTTCTTTAAGAATGAAACATGGAAAACTGGGTGTACTCATGAAGATGCAAGAAACTCCAATTTGTATGCCATAGTACCAATCTTTTGCAACACCTTATAAGGGCCATAGTAC